>JYFJ02008246.1:0-12939 GCA_000934665.2 Catajapyx aquilonaris
AGTGGACCCTTTACCAGAATCATGCTAGCCCTGATTTAAGACCTCACTAAGCCTCAAGTGCAACTCTGTATGCAAATTTCCTTAGTGCACTGGGTCACGTGGTTTAGAGCACTGGACTAAATCCTTGGTGTTGACTCTGCATATGGCCCTTTGTATTTGCTCATAGTATAACAGGCATGTGACCAACTGGAGGTACCTTTAGATATCACACTAATATGTATCAATATCAATTTAGGATTGGAATCTTTGTATGGGACTACAAGAGCACATGCCAAGGAACAGCACAACTCACAGGAGTGAGTACTCTGAGTGCCAGATTGGTAGAGAAGTGTGGTTACCAGGCGTTACAGATCCCTTACAAAGAATACAACCCCAAGGAGAAGTTGCTGCCAAGAGTCCAGTACCTAGAACGAAAGCTGAAGGCCCTGGCTCAGCAGGGTGCAAATGTTTCACAATGATGTGTTATAATTTATTGTAAATAGACACCATGATCTATTGGCAACTGTGTTCACCCCCTTTAGAGTACACCCACACTGCGTCAACTCCTTGTCCTACTGTTTTTTCAGGAATCCAGTCTCTAAGTGGGAATCTGCATGCCACTACACAACTGTCAGGTTGCAGCTCTTGCTCAAACTTTCTTTGTACTTCATCCATCTGCAAGAAAGTATAGTCACTATAAGAAAATGTATTTAATTGAAAATTACTTGCCATTTCTTCCACCCCAAATATGACGACTGATTTGTATCTAGACAAGGAAAATTTCCACATGTCTTCTCGGCTAAATGTAGCAACTGAGTGCAAATTGGATCTCAGGGCTTGAAATCGTGAATACCACACCAGCCATGGGTTCAGCTCAACTCCATGAGCACGGAAGCCTGACTTTGCTGCAGCCAACACCTATGTAGAAATGTTTGTTAAGATTATTGTAATTACACTGCACCCTCTTATGACAACAGACTTACTATTCGGCCATCTCCACTACCCAAATCCACAACTGGGCCATGTTTACCATGTAGTGCAGTTATGACATTTTGAACTTGTCTTGTTGTAGCAGGCACATATGGAAGGCAAAAACGCCTTAAAGCAGGAGTCACAAACGGTAGGGCTCCAGCAGTCAGCATCACAGCCACACCCCCTGTGCAAAAAATTAGAATGAGTTAGCATATGAATGCACAAAACATCTTGCACTTAAACGAAGGGCCTTTGGTACTAATAAGATGAGCTCCAAAAACCATTTAAAAAATCATGGATTCCAAATATGGTGACAGTTTTACAACAAAAGCAATGTATGTATAAACATTATTTCACACAAGTCAGTAAGTATTTAGCGCAATAAGTATTTAGCAAAAAATTGACAGATACAAAGTGTTACAACAGTCCCTGGTCTTCCCTTTTACTGCACCAAATAAATGTACGAGGGCGGTTCGGAAAGTTCTAATAGGATGGAAAGAAACAAAATATCAGAGTGATTGAGGTTATATTTTTCGACATAATCTCCTCAAAGGTTAATGCACTTCTGCCATTGGCCCTCCAATGCCTTGATATGATACCAGCAGAGTATGTTGATTCGTCCAGGTCTGCAAAATAATCCGTCACTGTGGAGATGATGTCTTCACTAGACGGAAATCTCTTGCCACCCAAGAATTTCTTCAGATTTGGGAAAAGGTGGAAGTCATTGGGGGCAAGATCAGGAGAGAGTGTGTGTGTGTTCTTGTCTTCAATAAGGTCTGGGGACGGAAACAGGTGTGTTACTGTAACCCCGGGGGGGTTGACCCAATTGTGAATTGTGGGGACATTTTCGGTCCCCACAGCTTCACCCACGAGAATATCACCATTACAGTGGGGACATGTCCCCACTATTTCGTTTTGCAGGGTTTCACAAAAGTCCATTTCTCTCAGCCTAGGTTAGTTAGGGTAGGGTAGGTTAGGTTAGTTTACACTCGCTACGAAAAGTTCAGTTTCCATGTCCCCATACCTTAGTGAAGACAGCGAACCGCCCTCATATGTGACAACCTTCACATTACATCACATTAATTTTACAACCACTGCATAACAGATTTTATGCATTTTCAATGAGAGAAAGTAAATATACAGTATATCCCAGCAATACTGTACCATACCTGTAACAGCAGTTAATATCAGTCCACCTGTTGAAAATGATCGATTCTTATGTTTAGGCCCATCTGGTTGAATGTCTAGTTGACTAATTACATCTGGAAGTACATAACAGTGTAAAATTTCAGCATTCACTGTTGCTTCATATTAGTGTTACTTCCCTTAACACAGCAGCCAAGATATCTTAACTATGAAATTAATTCATAATCAATTCATAATTATTGTGAGTTCAACACATTCTGTAAAATGTCTCTAATATTTTAAAAACATGAGTCTGGTACAGTCCCCTGCAACTCCTATGTTACGGTAGGGGACTTAGAGAGTCTCCACCACCCCGGATTTGGCGCTTCCGGCATCCACAGGCATCAAGGCAGTTTGGGCGGACACCTTCAACCAACCCAAACTCCTTGCCCCTGTAGCTGGGTCCAGAGTACATTCACAAACTTGCTCACCGGCCACCCGAACCACATCAATGCCTGTGGAGCTGCCCCACCACCAAATCAGAGGTGGCTGAGACTCTCTAAGTCTCCTACCATCACCATAAGGCTAGGGTGGGAGTTTCAGGAGGCTGGTCAGGTATGAGGAAGAAAAGTGAACAACATTACCTGTACAAGAGACTAATGTTTTACCATGAATATTTGTGTTTGTACACAAGAAAATCCACACCATAAATACGAGGGGCATTACGAAAGATCTGCACTTTATTTTTTTGCCACAAATACAGGGCCCATGCAGGTCGGCAGATATGCACACATTATCGATAGAACCCTCCTGGAGCAGAATGCGCACGAGTCATGGGTGTACCAACCTCTCCAGGTCCTCCAGGAACCACTTTTTGGTGGTGCTGTGCACCCACTCCCGGACAACTGTTTGCAGTCAACGATGTCCTCGAAATGGTGTCAGCGAAGGGGTTTTTTCATGGCTCTGGACAGTTGAAAGGCACTGGGAGCCAGGCCAGGGTATTACGGTGGGTGTGGAAGCATCCAAACCCAGATCCATGAAAAAATCCCTTCGTTGATGCCATTCCGAGGACATTGATTGACGGTTGTTGACAGTGAGCAGTTATCCAGGAGTGGGTGTGATGCACCACCTAAAAGTGGTTCATGGAGGGCCTGAAGAGGTTGCCACACCCATGGTGCCAGTGCATTAGGCTCCAGAAGGGCTCTATTGATAATGTGTACCTATCTGCTGATCTCCATGAGCCCTGAATTTGTGGCAAAAAAATAAAGTGTCAAGACTTTCCTAACATTCCTCGTACTTACACTTCATAAGTTGACCATATAATATACAGCAATATTTTACCTACACACACATTATTACAAGTACATGCTAAATTCTGAAACACTAGTGTTTCAGAATTTAGCATGTACTTGTAATAATGAGCAGAAGCTTGCCTTACTCATCCCAGCACCTTAATGTTTGACTCACATAAGGGATGCATTCAAATGCTCATTCAAATGAAAACAATCCAGGGTCACAGCAATGTGGTACAGTCTGGTACATTCCATGGCATCAAAAGTTTCATCACTTCATTTTCATATTAGTGCCGATCACTGCATACCTTCCATCACAATAGCAGAGAAATAGGCCTCAGAGTTGATTCAAGCTCTGGCTCATCAGGAAATTCCGGACCCTCGTGGAAATGCGCCAAATTGCACGTGAAAACGGACATACCCATCCTCATTCTCCAATGTATGTACAGTTTATCGAAGTTACCACTAGAGGGAAGGTTTACACATTCGGGCAACCCTGGGGCAGACTCAGCCTGGCCACACTGTACATTAGAGAGGGGCATTTGAATGCCATCTTCCTTTATGATTAAATAACAAGACGAATTTATCTGTGCCGTTCTGTGCTAACTGCTAATGTAACGCATTCTCTCATCATGGTAGGGAATGGAGGCAGTTCATGGCAACAAACGGACCCTATCCTATTCCCACGGCCATGGTCTTATAATACTCACTCTTACACTTGCAGATGAGGTGACAAGGGTGAGCAGAAATAAGCATCCACAAGATTTCACTGACATGGGTGTGAGCTAAATTCTGAAACAAACAATAAACTATGCCAGGGATGTCCTCAGGGCAGGGTGATAGGGGCAACTCCCGATATAGTTAACAAAGGCACGATATCAAAGGCCATAATTATGTAGTGTGTATGATGCCTTACCTCATGACAATATCTGTGCTATTCACGAAGATCCAATGCAGACGCAAAAAAAAATGTGAGATTTCAATACATCGCACATACAACATTATTCTCTTCATATTGCATGATAAAACTGCTTTATAAAATATTGTATTATCACCCTAAAGGAGCATGCAAGTAAAACTGGGGATGGCCATTTTACAAAAGGCACATCATTCTGGTGGCTGTATGGCTTGCTGGTAAAAGGTGGGGTATGCCATTACAAAGCAGTTTTGTCTACGTTTTACCTGAAAAAATAGATAAAGTAGCAACTTTTTTAAAAAGTTGGAAAATGAATAAGTGCAGCAGAGATCCTTGTAGTTGCCTCCTTTGCCCTGTCAGTGTCAACCAGTCACAACTATCTGGGCATGTTCCTGTAAATCCCCCACAACTTTTACAATAAAGGGCTGCCTTCCCTCCACCCTATTTATCTAACAACCAAAGTAACTCTTCTTACCCTCCTGAATTCTGAAAATTTTTGGATTATCTAATTCTGCTTGGCCTTAGGCCAAGCAGAATTAGACAAAATTGGTGATTGAAATTTTCATACGAACTTCGTATGAAAATAATTTCAATCACCAATTTTGTTACTGCTATCTTTCAGAGTAAAGTTGTATGAGAGCTACACTAATTAAGGGAACTTAAAAGTCAGATAGCACGTGCTTTCTGTGCATGTGTGATATTTTGTACCTAGTGCTTGAACATAACTCTGGATTGCTCTTGCGGAGAAAACATCATTAATAGCACAATTAATAGTTGGCAAGAAGTCAAGAAGTTTGTCGTTGGCTCAAGAAGATGCAGAAGATTAAACACAAGGAAAAATAAAAAACCGGACATTAATCCAAGGTGAGTGCAAATGGCACGCTGGTAATTAATGGAGCATTTTTTGTTGTATTAGGAGGAAGGGCACTCATGAAAAAAGTACCCCACATAATATGATGTTGCGATAGAGAGAAGCCTAAGAATCAGATGTAACTAACAATGTAGGGTGAGTGCAGAAGATTCCCCAAAAATTATATTGATTTGCAATTTGATAGAAGAAAGTAATGAAAGGTGGCTGAATTAAAGTAAACATTTTTGGAGAAAGGCATCATAACAATAATAACAAAATTGTGGGTAGTAAAAGTTAATATTGTCCAAGATAGCTCACTGAGATTATGTGAGAGGGCAGTATAAGTGCTCCTGGCCCTCGTCCCTAAGGTGTCACAGACTTTAGTTCAGTTAAAAATGAGATAAGTGAAGCTGCATGGGAGAAATGAGCGATGTGGTGGAAACACTTCTTAACCCTCAAAATTGTAACATTACTGCTAGCATATTGAAGTTTGCACTTCGGCTCCTGGTCACAGAAATCTTCTATGCCAGCCCGGCTGATCTTTAAATCCAAGTTGAAGAGGACAAGACGATGATTCGAGCCCAAGAGGCAATATCCAATGCCACAGTGGACATCCACCTGATCCCGTGGGTGTGAGTCAATCAGGAGAGCTGTTACATGGCTGGTCATTGGCTTACATAATTATGTGCCTTGCTAATTCTAGTGGAGATGTCACAGAAGTCCGGCAAGGGGGCAGCTGCAGTTACGCAAGACTACCCCAGACAAGCAAAGCAGACATGCAACACCAATAGGATGGGACAGAAGAGGACATGCCTTGGGGTCAACCATCACCATGGTTATCTACATCATCCATATCCCACTGTGACTTCTACGAGCAAGAGCTGCCGAAAGCAGATTGAAGACCGAAGAACGGCCAAAATCGCCAACTTTAAACAGAAAGCCTTAATCTTAATGTAAAAAATGAAGACTTCAGGTTAAGAACGATCAAGGTCCACCTCAGGTGAAACTGAGATATTCAAATTTGAAATTTCGAAGGCCCATAAGGTTTTATTGTAAATCCCACTTTCAGTGCCTTCCATTGGACGTATGATCATTATAGAAGAATGACTCGCCCAGGATGTGGAGCACTCCTGCTACCACAAACCCCCTTAAATAGAGTTCAGGTCAGAGCCCTTTCAGCACAACGTTAGAAAAACGTATAATTGCCGAAAATAAACAGGGTTTTAGACCTACATGTAACAATATTTCGGATATTTTGGTCCTGCGTAATTTTCGTGTGAGCTATATGGCATTTTTGACAGATCTCATTAATCGGTATGTACTCGCAGTAGTGCATATTACAGCCACATAGAAAGCAGAAATCTATGTTTTCGTTGCAAAAATGAGGATTTGGCTAACAGACCTCGGTTATATGACAGTTTTCCGCGGTCTCTTGAAGTTTGTTTTATCCTGATTCAACCATACTATTAACCCCTTCACTATACTTACCTGCTATATCGCCATCGCCAGGTATTACTGGCCAATTGATTTAATTATGAAATTATGTTACAGTATGCGGGATATCTACCTTGAGAAACGTGCCAGACGAATTTGCTGAAATCGTCGCATTTCGCGAACTTGGAACATGACCGCCAACAACGCTCGAATTGTAGGACCTTTCTACCACACATCTATACCATCTAGTCAAAAAGTTAACACAATCGTGGCGCGAGATTTGAAAAAAGTCATTTGTCACTATATAAGTCAATCCAGGTTATGATATTCTAATATGACTGAAGGAGTTTTGAAGTTGTGGCAAGAGAGGAGCCTGTGCAATGAAAGTCACGTTTACTTTTTCTGAAGATGTGATGATTTCAACCATGTGATATTAAAGCTGGTATTGATGGAGAGCCTTATTTTTGAGGCATTTGCTGCATGATTTTGAGATACAGTGGAGCCTCGATTATCCGAACCCCGATCAACAGAAAGCGTTCGAATCGGCAAATTCAAATTCGCGCGCGAGATTTAGCGGCAAAAAACCGAGTCTCAGCTCTGAAGCAAAAGAAAATACATGTAGGCATATTGGACTTCTTTTCTTAAACTGTAGGCCTACTTTAATGTATATAATTATGTAGTGTACTGTATACTACTTTATGTAAGGCATATGGCTGTGACACAAAATACATATACAGTTTTGTGTTTAATATCACAGTTTCTTTGTTTTATATTGCCCCTATGACACCGGTACATTTTTTTCCCCCGATTCACGTGGTATCTCTGAACACAGTGAATTGGCACATACGTCATACGGGAGCTTTTGCAGATGCACATGGGTTCAAAATAACCTAAGATTCGAAATCAGCGACCTCGAAAACATGGGGAGACATGTTTTTTACGTGCTTATTAAACAGTTTAGTTGAGGAGCTATCAATTTCGATCGCGTTTTTTCTGATAACATTGACATTTAAAAAAAAAACACGTGAAAAAAAGGGGGGGATGGGGGGGGGGTCCAATGGATANGGGGGTCCAATGGATACCACGGTCGGTCACTGGAGGGGGGGGGAGGGGGGGAGGTCAAAAAGTGGCCAAAAATCGGTCACGTGGTATATGGACGACCCCTTATCCGAAAATTCATTTCGCCGAACCATGCGCCGAACACCCCCAGTCTCCCATTGTTTCGGGTAATCCAGGCTCTGTATATCACTGATATCACTCAATGATTCTTTACCCACCATTTCTCTTAAAAGTTTTCACAACACTTATAAAATAGTTCTACTGCAATGGCTGCAATGCGAGGTCCGGAAAACAAGAAAGCATCGTCGCCTAGGTTGCAGTTGGCTCCACTGGTCTTGATGTTTACAACAGTATATTGTTCATTCCATCAGTGACCTGACTTGAGGTGGAGGTGTTTTTTGCCCGCTGATGGAATTGGACTCGTGAGTTACCTTTTCCCGTTCTTTTCCTCACATTATTCCATATAGGCAGGATAAAGGAACTGCACCTACACTGTTAGCAACAGTTATTTGTCATCCAACAACAGTCGCCCTCCTCTCTAATGTGGTATTTGACAAAATTGTTTTTATTCCAGTGACAGTTTACGTCAGTATACCCTTTCAGAAGAGTTTATCTTTATTGGGCCAGCTCCTCAGAGGCAGTCGCCATGCTAGCCTCAAGGACGAGGGGCGTTATTCCACTTGTGGTGCTCATAAGCATCGTGGCATACATCTTTACTGTGTGGAACCACCGGGAATACCGTGTACCAATAGGAAAGGATGTTCAGTGTAAGTACTTCCATTATGGGCATTTGTGGTTTTTATATTGATTACCAAGTGAAGGCTGGAGCCTGGAGTGAAGGAACAAGTGCAGGGGCATATAATTCAAATAAATCAAACGAAGGTGACAAAGAATACTGAACAATATAGTGTGTTCCTGTAGTTACACTCCAGTCTGTAATTGGCTACCTCCGTTTGGCTACCTCGGCCAATACCTGGCTGGAGATTGGAGATGTATAGAATTATCATAGTCTCACTTGAGGAATATATTTCCACAATATTAGTGTTTGAGGGTGAAGATTGCAGATGATTGTTGGTTGGTCCTTAGGGATCAGGTATGAAGACGGCAATCACTGGGTTCATGTTTCAATGTGTTTCATACGGCGACAGGTCACCATGGCTACTGGTTTCCATGATAACCATTGTAAACATGGGAAGCAATGGAAACAGGCCATGCAAAGAACGAGGTCCATTGCTAGTTACCACATAGGATAGTTTTAAGGGTACAGTACTGCACTGCAACAAAAATACATGTTAAATTGTTAACATATAATGTTGTACTAATGTTTATTCAATATAGGGAGGCGGAGTGGCGCTGCGGTAACGCATGCGCCCACAGATGTTAAGGTCCTGGTTTCGATTCCAGCCCGGGGTTACCCCCTTCATCTCGTGCAGAGTTATTCTTGGCCATCTCTGGCTTCTTCTCGGGTGGCCATATCTCCCTTAAGACAAACCACCCGGGGCAGTTCACAAAATGCCCACTGGACATAGCACTGCACCTTGCCTAACCCCTCCTGTCATACCGCCCATGGCTGGGGCCGGGCAATTCGTCAGAGGTTCTGATATGTACGCGTACGTAATGATAATGTACGAATGATTATCAATAAAATAATGTCCGTGCGAGATACCAATGAGGTGAAGCACTACCCCATGATTATTATTATCAATATTATAATAATTATTATTATTATATTTATTCAATATTTTCAAATCACGGATAACTGAAACCGCTTATAATGAACTCATGGATAATGGGGGTCTGGAAAGAGTTTAGCAATGTTTCTTAACAGTGAGATCAACCTCTCATTGCCTAGATTAATTTTATATCCACTTTGGAAAATTGGCACAGAAGTCATTTGAACCCATTCTGATACCATCTCTGATGGTGAAATACATATGTTAAATAGCTCCTGTGGGGTTTTGCGAATTGCAGGTATATTCAACTTATACGTAGAATAAATTAGGTATAATGTTTTTTTGCCACTTTAGCAGGAACATAATTCTTTGATCAGAAAGTTGACATGGGTATCAGAAAGTATGCTGTGAAGACTACAGACGAGTGCCTAACTTAATCAACCCAAATGTGAATCTGGTTGTTCTGGATTTCAGGTCTTTCTGTTCATGCTACTGGGTGTAATATATTTGTGCAGAATCTATTGCCACACCCAGATATTTCTTGTTACTTCTGTAGCAATAGCTATACTCCCAACTTCTTCAGTATACCAGTTTCATGCCCTTCGCAGCAGAGTCTCATAGCCTGTATGACATGATTGGTACTAAAAAACTGTACATATGCAGCTACTAGGACAAAACTAATCCTAGCTTATTATTTGCCCATCAGTAACAATCTTTTTTTTTCTTTTTTTTTTACAGTTCAGTACTTCTCCTATGGTGATCAGCTTACAGGGCCTGGAAGGAGGTATAAGGTTTTTGCCTATAATGGAGAGCCTTTATCTATGGAGTTAGTACCAAAAGAAGTAAAGGTGAGCATTGAGACCTGATACCATACACCTATACAGGGGTAGTAGTCCCTAAGATGTCATTTTGTCACATGATTTTTCTCCTATAATCACCAATCTGACATTTGCTTTTTTGCATAAGTTGGAAATAAATACGACGGCGAAGTACTATTTTTATCAAGCTACAACTGTGTCAGCGGTCATGAATAGTTTTGGAGATCAAGACCTATGGAATTTGTGGTTTCTCAAGAGCAAGTCTGTGTATATCAGCCCATTAAAACCTACTTTCATTGGTGTATGGTGTGAAAAACCATACCAGCTCTTCGTATCCTATCCTGGTGAGTTTCAAACACATCTTTGAGGCTCTTCATAGAGCCCTGAGTTAACTGGACAGTGTTCAGACCAGGGCAGCTATATGCTTGCTAGGCACAGTATATTGCGAACCCAGAATGCCGATCATCTGGTTGCATGTCAATATGGATGAATTATGCTGCCATCAAATAGAATAATTCCACAGTGCCAGCAGAATCCATGTTGAAATGCAGAGAGCCAGAATCCATTCCCACAGCCTCCCACTGAGTCAGCTATATCTTGGCTCCCGTCACACTCCACATACCAACGTCCCTGTTATACCATCACTGACTGCAACAGGCTACCAACTCCCACCTCGCATTGTGCCTCACAGCCAACCACCAGCCGCAATGAAGGGAATAAAAAGAAGAACATATAGGCGACTGAGAGGATTGCAGGAACAGCTTCAGAAGGAGGAATACCCAATGTCATCAGTGACACCACTGGTGAGGTGGAGAATTCCTCCTCTTTCCAAAGCTGTTCCTGCAATCCTCTCAGGCACTGCCACTATATTGCTCCTGCAGCTGCCATTGCTGAATCGCCCAGCTGCTGCTGCTGCTTCTGTGTGTGCTGCTGCCACTGCCTGTGCCCATTTGGTTCCCACCCCATACCCTGGCCGTCGAATTTTGTCGCTTTTAGACTTTTTCCAGAAAAACAGTCTTATAGAATGGCTCTGTCTGTCTGTCTCTCTGTGGACACTGGACAGGTATCAGACAGACAAACAAAGTTGTGCTATAAGACTTTTTTTTTCGATTTTCGGGTTCCAGGTTCACTCTATCTGCCCCTTCCACTGGCTGCCCCCTCCCCCAACCACCCCTTTCCCCCACCACGTCCTACCCCTGAGCGCCCATTCTCCCCAGACTGTCCCTTTCCCCCTGACCTCCCAGTAACGCTCACGTAATTCGCCAATCTTGTTTACCCTTCAATACTCTTACCTTCCGGGCCATAGGGGAGACCGGGCCACGATGGCTACAGGAGTACGACGGCATAGTCTAATGTGTGAAGAGGCTATTAGGTTCATGGACCTGATGCGTATGTGGTAGATGCAGATAGACATGCTCCACATTACACCCCATCTTCAATTCAATCACAGTAGACTGTCGACGGCAGCACATGTTCTCAGTTTTCGACCATCTGAGTAAATTTCCATTTTCAGTTTGTTTTTCTTTTTTCTTCCAATGGAAGTGCTAGATCACTGAGCCCAATAATGCATTTGTAAGGCAGGATATCTGTTTACAAAATGACAGCATAAATGGCCATTCACTATTTGTCACTCAAGAGTAGGAGGATTCCAAGGGTAAAAAAAAAATGCCTATGGGGCATGATGGTGCATTTTGCTTGCAGAGCATTGGCACATGTCCCTACCAACCTTGGCGGACCGTGGCAGACCATGGTTGCCTCTGCTGCCTCTCCCCTGTCACTGATTAGGCTGGGCCCATGCACTTTTCCCAGTTTCCAGCTACTTGCTCCTTAGCTGGAGGGCATGTTGTTATCCTGCAGGCAAAAAGTTTTTAATTTCTTTGTAACATCTCTGTAATCTCTTGTAACTATATGGATATGAAGGGATAATGTGTGTGGAAGTGATTTTCGTATTGTTTCATAAGCCCTACCTTAGCCTTATATTACTGTGCCAAATTGCCCCATGCCTTGTGCCATTGTGCCCCGGGCAAGGGGCACGATGGCACACGCGCAGAGGTTTTAAAAATAATTTCTATTGATAGCATATTTCAAATTCAAACATACAACAATATCACATATATGCTCAATGTCTACAGTATTTATCAGTATAAACGTTCTAGTGAATTAGTCTTAACTGGCCTCAGAAAAAAAAATGAAGTGTAAAAAGTGTGCCATCGACCCCCAGTCTTTCCTACTCTTGTTGGATATAAAGTTATTTCTGGAGAGAATCAGCCATCTGGTTTGGCAATAGATAGTAGAAAAAGTCCACTTTTTTCATTTATCTGTAAATGACTGGTAATACATTATTGCAGGGTGTTTCACGCCAAGGTTACGTTCAATATTTTCCTACCTCAAGAAGGCTCCTAAATGAGTAATTAGAAAAACATGAACCATCTGTTACTACTATGCCAATAAAATGAATCGGTGTCGTGCTTGATATGCCATTTCACAGGAATGAATATTGGAATTATTG
Organism: Catajapyx aquilonaris; assembly: GCA_000934665.2. Taxonomy (NCBI): domain Eukaryota; kingdom Metazoa; phylum Arthropoda; class Diplura; order Dicellurata; family Japygidae; genus Catajapyx; species Catajapyx aquilonaris. Next base: position 12,628 of record JYFJ02008246.1, read on the forward strand.
TAGAGGAAGTAACTTGGTTTAGTTCTTCCCTAATTTTCAACTGCAGCTTACTGAAACATTAATTAGAAAAGTCTTCCATAATATCATCTGCCTAACATACTTTGTAACATGCTCTCTTGTTCTTGTTGTTGTGGATGCTGCTGCTGCTACAGTCCTACTACTATTACTACTCTTATACCGAAGCAATGTGGAGTGGTAGTTAAGGAGCCAGACTGATAACACAGCGCAACAAAAAAAAACTTTCGGCGTGTTATTCGGAAACCACTATGCACATCATGTTAGTAGGACCCAAAGTAGCTGGGAAACGCCCGG
>JYFJ02008247.1:0-12938 GCA_000934665.2 Catajapyx aquilonaris
CCGCAGTGTGTTGTTTGGACTTCCATGCACATGCAATATGCTCCATGTCACTGGTATTCCCACATTGTATAGCCATAATTATTGCAAAGGTTACTACTAAATCAATGAGTCACTCCTATGGAAAAGTCTTTCATAACCCGAGCAACGCCGGGTATCCTGCTAGTAAATAATGAATTCATTATACTGGTCGTTGGAGATGGCCAGGTGGACTGTAAGGCCTACCTAGTCATCGCTGGTAACCCCATCTTTATGGGAATATGCCGTGAAATGTATGTATGTATGTATGTATGTATATAAATTATTCAAGAAGCAAATCACAGCGTGACAAAAGCCAAGAAATTACTCAATGAAATATGTGGAGTTTGTAGTATGACAAACCATATTATACCCGTGTATTAAACTGCATACAAAATATAGTAGTACGCATATTGGAATTCATGGAATGTCCATCCCGGTCCATATCTTACCCACCTTCAACGGCAGTTGTTTGTTGCTGCATCTGTAAATTTGCAAATACCATAGTTGTTTATGACTGACAAAATATAAGTCTCCCTGTTTAGGAAAAGCCGAGCGGAAAAGCACAATAACATTTTTTAATGAGCTGGAGCGTACAGTTTGTTGGGAATGAAAAATGCACAACAGCATAGACACGCAGCTTTAGACAAGGACTTGCACTCATTTGGATGGAGGTGTACAATAAAAAAGATTAAAATAAAAAAACAAAAATTCCAAACAGCTTGAACTCTGGTCTATTAAAAAATCTGAATATTGAGCATTTGGGGAATATTAGGCTCACTTGGAATAAATTCCCATTAAAATGGCGGTGGTCTGGAAAATAACATAAAATATTCTCACCAAATACTTCAAATACAAGTAGGCTACAAATTAAAGATTAGCACCAACACTCTCTCACACCACATTATGTAGTGCAGCATGGAAATAAAGAATTTGCTCAAATGAAAACCAGATGACCCCAATGGACACCACTTCCTCACTGAGGATCTACATATTCAAGTGAGCATCATTCTGGGAAACGATCTTCTTGAGAATCACTTCAGGGACAGGAGCGGTAGTGGCTCCATTCGCAGCAGCATTTCCCAGGGACACCGCTTTGATAAGGACACTCTCCTCCTTATCAAACACGTTCCAGAAATGTTCCAGTGATATGCAAGGTGATATGCACCTGTTCCCGGAAATCTGGCATTCAATGGCCTATGGAGTATAGAGCAACAAATGCATCAGGTTTGTGCATCAGTCAGGGCATAACACAATGAAGAAATCTTTAACCTCAACGTACACTACTTCAGATAATTATCAAGGCTGTCAAACTCTGCACCTTTGCATTGCCAACTAAAGGCCGGTATCCACATGCGAGGTTTCTCGCATACGAGGAGCCAACTGCACATGCCGGGATTCGAGGAAAAAGGAAAAGTTGACAATTTTCAACTTTAATCCCCTTTTCGAGGGACAAGAGGGGCCCTGAGGCGACAAAGAGTCCGTCTTGACGTACAAGTTTTCTCGCATAAGAGGACTCGCATAGGAGGAACTCGCACGTTGATACCGGCCTCAACCACTTTGCAAATAGCGTAGGTTGGACTTAACTGACATATAATTCCTCAATAACATGCTCTTCAATTAATTGCGCAACAAGATCATCTCACCTGAGCTGGAATGCTAGCAAGTTTAGTACCCATTACGGGCAAAGGGCAATTCACAGCAGGGTTAATTGGGTAATCAAGGTCAACCAGAGGGTAGATCTCACCCAAGCTGAGATCCAGCCATTTGCCCAAATCCATGGCAAACATGGTGATCTGTGAACATAAAAATATGCAATTTTTCATTTTGGATGCTTATCAGCGAAATATTAACTGCCAGACATTCTTGCGGCTTGTAACTGTGTTGAGTTTCTGAATATCTGGGTAACTCATTCTGTAAGAATAACTGTAATTTCCAAATGTTCACGCACTGACTGTGAGAGGCAAGCCAGTATGTATAAAACAAAAGTGACCAATGTGGGGTACCTGTACAGTACAATAGATAAAATCATAATTTTGCCCATATTACAACTTACCTTCCCAGATCGATCAGGGTTGATGGTGGTCGGTGTCACTCGGCATGGCTTTTCCTCATCATCTTTAGTCAAATAAAATGCCAAGTAAACACCCCCCATGGCCACCTGGTCCACAGGCATGGCATTGTCATCCATTGAGCTGGCTACATAATCCACAAGCATGTCCACGTGGGCGCTGAGTCCCTTACAGGTGCGTATGTATATACGGCCATCGGACTGGGCGTTCAACAGGATACACTCTGTGTCATCCATTGTCTGCAAAATCCACATCAGAATCCAGAAAAAAAAAGTAAACAAGGCAAACGCCAAGTGTTATCTCACTGTACCGCTCTAAAAGACATGCATCACGGGTACCATGATTTCTCACTCATCCTGCATAAACATAAAACCTAGCTACCTACAGGATTTTCCAAAATTGAAATAACTAGATTGATCTGTGTAAAAGCCTAAAGATCATCAATCATCAAATGCATCTCTTGTATTTAAAAATATTCTCCAACTCCGCTTACCGTAAGAAGGGGATTATGCGCCAATAGTGAAGTCAAGATTTTCGTAATGATCTTGCCATTAACATGCACATCCTCGGTACCACTTGTATCAATGAGGCTCACGCAGGTCACCTCATCCTCTTCACCGCCCTCGTTGATGAGATATTCATTGCCTGGCTGAGGCATAGCTAGCAGCGATCGATACAATTTGCCGTATTCAGCCAATGCAGTTTGTGCAATGCTTGAATCTGCAAACCAGGACAGGCCGTACAGGTGGAACTTGACAGCCTGAAAGAATAAGAAGCAGCGCCTTTCCTTCAAATTTATTCCTGCAGTACCGTTTTCCTCCTATCATTTATCACTAGATCGCCTGTGGAAGGCAACAACAACCCCAAACACATTAGCAGTATGCTCACATGGCAATTTAATGTTGAACCTGGCCTATACCCTGCATTTCTCTCACCATCACGACCACCATATTTTTAATTAACAATGTTATTGTATCATTTCTTAAAGGTTACGCTATGTCACCTCAGGTATTACCTGATAAGGAAGCCGAAGAAATTTCCCCTGTATCCTCCGCAGTTGCGATACAGAAAACTCCTCTACAGAACCATGGTCCACCAGGTAGCACAGGCATTTTATGCTGCTTTCCTCCCCTCCACCTTCTCCATCCCCAACTCGAACAAGAACCACTCTGTAGCATGTTTGGCACTCAACAATGATGTACGGGTCATGCTCAACCAATTCTTCCACAGTCATGGGAACCAAGTATCCCTCACCATTTCCTTCCACCGCACCCAGGTAACACATTTCCATCTCTTTTATAAGATCGGCTAACCTGCAACAGAACACAAAATATCACCTTGGACCCCAGCAGTTCAATTGAAATGTTGGCATTGACAAGGACATATTCTGAATTGGTAAAACAATGTAACTATGGCGGACCTCCTAATTTTGACTCACTTGTCATTGTGATCCTTCCCAACGAATCGGATTGCAACCTCACACCCACTGATCATCTCAGTGACTAACACATCGTAGCCTGAATCCGACGTTTCACTGGGTGGTGGAACTTCCAGTTGAGGTGGCAACCGATCGGTGGCATCTGGCTCACCACTTCCGCCATGGTCCTGGGGGATGTAGTTGATGACGCAGATGTTTGCAGCTGCTGCGATGACACTGAAGCCGGAAGATTTGCTTATCACATCTATCCAATTATCAGGTAGATCTTCCTTAAACATGATGGCATAATCTCTCTCTAGGTTGGTCTTGAACACTCCTCTGCTATGCTTAGAGAGCAGAGACTTCAGCTGTTTGAGGAGCAGCTCAGTGGTGGATGTCTTAGGAAGAACAGATGTCCCAGAATATGAAGCATTCCCAGTCAAAGAGGAGGAAGATGGAGCAAGAATCCTCTCCTTGGTTCCCTCCATTGCCCGCTGGCAGGCCACTACTTCTGCCTCCTCAAATGAGTTGAACTCCTTCTCTCCATATGAAGTGTACTTCTCACCACCAACTGTCACCAAAACCAAGTACCTGCATGAAAAATTCAAGACGAAAAATTCAAGAACGGCAAGAACTGCAAAAGCCTGTTAGCAGGAGGCAACACTTGCCAACCCACATAATTTCATCTCATCCTGAATACGACGACATACCTGGGATTACAGCCATTGATGTGCTTGACTTTCACTTCTCCAAGAGCGTACTTGCGGGCATGGGCCACCAAAATGGCACTAGCAGAGGTGCCAATGATGGCTTCAGCAGGGGCGTCTACAACCCTTTTGATTGTAGTAGTGACCTCCGGAAAGGAATTTGGCAGAGCATTTGAACTGCCAGCTGAGTCAGCCGGTGGCCTAACACTGTTCGACACTGAGCCAACAGTACAGCTGTTAGGGACGGCAGGCGTGAGAGCAGGAGGGATGGACTGAGGCACGGCACTTTGGTTCTGGACCGGGGCAATGAATGACTTTTGGTCAGTAGCAGAACGAGGCATCAGAGGAAGAGCTTGCATACTAGTGGTTTGGGCACTAGGTACAACTTTAGGATAGATGGGCACCTCCTCCTTAGCAGGAACACATTTCTGGCCTGCCTCCACCCTTCCAAACTCTCCATTCAGCTGGGCAGAACTGAAGCCATTTTTAGTAGCGGTCACCTGTCGAGACTCATCTTCCCCACTGCCAGGGAAGGTCACCTAAAATAGAAAAGACACCTCATCAGACAAGGGGGGGAAAAAAAAAACATTTCATCGGATTACCCCTAAAATATTAATAGCATTTGTCCATATGCTAGACGTTGTTTTCCACCCAACAATTACTATCAGTTTTGTCATAAAATGGGACATTACCTTCACTTGTTGCAAAACATCATACGCCTCCGTCTGACCGTTTTCACCTTCAAGTTCTTCCTGAGCGCATGAATCTTGCCCGGAATGGAGATCTTCCTCCACACTGCTCTCATCCGCTTGCAACATTCCTACAGGGTGCTTTGAAACTACGCCCTCTAAAACTTCATCCATCCTATGCAGTGGTACTTCATGGGAAAATCCAACAAGAACATCTAAAATGACACCAAGAAAAGGTCGTAAAGTGTGGCATCCACATACAATATCGAGGGTGAAAGATCAGAAGGGCGTATGAACCATTTGTTAACATTGGTTCATACGCCCTTCCCTTGTGATCTTTCACCCTCGATATCCATAGTGAATGTGAGATACATGGCAGATCTACATTGTGCCTGGTCGTGGCAATACATTTTGATGAGTTTGCCATCATTATCATAATCAGATTGTGTGGATGGCCCATCAAATCAGTAACATTCATTCGTCCAATAATAAAATAATAAAATAATTCATACCCCGTTATCAGCCATCGGCTTATTAGGGGGGAAGTTTGTTTTGCCTGGAACTCTTTGCTTTCATTTTACTGTGCTCTTTGGGATAGGATAGGGACGGAAGGAGGCAGCTGTGGCCTATTAATTACGGAAGCAACTCCAGAATTTTCCTGGAAGGACCGTGGGAAACCACAGAAAACCACGGTCAGAGTTGCCGGCCCCGGGATTCGAACCCAGGACCTCCCGATTAGCAGTCGGATGCCTTATCCACTATGCCAACCTGCTTCGGTTATTCATTCGTCCAATATGTAAGTACTATACATACTTTTCTATGTAATTATCTTTAATGGACTACCTCCTGCCATTCTGTACAGAAGAAATAAAGCAAATTGGCGCATGCTTTGAAGATTTTAAATATTTTAAATCCAATTTTACAAAGTGACGAACAAGCAGGATCTTATGTGAGTTACTGTGTTTCATCTCAGTGAATCATGACATCCAGGATCACTGCCAGGCAAGTCACAACACCTTAAAACCCCTCTGCTACCAGCTACGCCAAAAACGCCGAGATTTTATATTACGTGTATGTACTCTGAAGGACAAAATATCTTACAAATAATAACAGACACACTTACATGTTCATGCAAAAACACTGTGAATGTATTGGGAACAATTTTCCTCGTCCAGAAGTTTCTAAATTAGTTTTCAAAGCTATCCCTGTAAAAACTGTAAAATATCTTGTCGGTATCTTCAGAGTACATGTAATCGAAAATCTAGGCACTTTCAGCCTAGCTGGCAGCAAAGGAGTTCATTGCTTACTCTGAGCCTCTGCCATCCTCCTGGTCCACTGCTCCATCCTGCTCATGGTCCCATCCATCCTCTTCATCCAGCTCTCCATCCTGCTCATCCTCTCATCCATCTGCTTCATCCATGGTTCCATCATGCTCCTGCACCCATCAGGATTCATCTTTCCAGCGACTTGTCTGGTAAGTGGAGAATATAATGTTACTTATAGGTGGTCTACATTACATCTGCACTTACAACAAGACTTTTACTGATGAAATCTGGAGGGGACCACGTTTTTCGACAACACGCAGCTCAGAGTACTCAGGACTGCCTTATTCTCACATCTCATGAAGTACTGTCAGGGATAAAAGTAATGAGCCTATGAGGCACAAGGGAGGTACAGTCAGATTCTAAAACCTCACTAGTCGTAACCAAATTAAAACACTATTAACCAATGTTGTTAGTAATTACAATTGGCATGTTTCACGGTAGGCAACAAGCTTAGCTGGAAACAACCCCATGATACTGGACTATTAATGACTGAAAATTGGTGGTATGCCACCCCCAAATAAGGGCACTGTTCTCTCTATCACAGGGTAAAATAAATTATTTTAATTTAATTTAAAAATAACTGAAAACATGAGACATACTAGCGTTGCAGTTGTCTAATTTTAATTTTAGTTAATTCCAATAGTACTTCTGTGGCATGTCATCAAACACCAATTTACTATGAAAATTGGGCATCGCAGCAGTATATTGCAACTCCACAATAAGATATTTTATTGTACCATACCTTCAAACACAATGGACAAGTAGCAGCGAGAAAAAATTCCAACAATGTCATTGTGATCATTATTGTGATGTGCATGGTATCATCAGTCCAAAAAGAATTGTCCCTCGCGTCGAGCGGGCAGCCATGCGTCAGGATGAAAGCAACCAGTTAACTGGTTGCTTTCATCCTGACGCGTGGCTGCCCGCTCGGCGCGAGGGACAATTCTTTTTGAACCGTTGATACAAGGATCTCATGGCAATCTACCTCGGTTATTGCTGCATGCCAGCCACCCCCCGGGTTATACCATGTTTAGGTAATGAGGTGTTTCCACTGCACTAATAATGTTATCATCAGCATCCATTTGTGTAGCATCAAACTCAAGTTCAACCATAACCAATGTGACTATGCCTCAGTTTTGCAATGTTACAATTTTGGTTCCTTTCTCAGAGAACAAGATAATTTTGATACACAATTGAATGGGTAACCCTGTGTTTCATAAGTGGGATCACACAGAAAAAAACATTGTATGCCTACAAATCCTAGGTCGTACTATTAACCGCAAAAGTAATGCCGTCGCACCGTTATGCGATGGTGTCCGCGACTTGTTTAGCATGGGTTGTGGATCCGGAATGTAGCCAAATTAACATCCGTAACTCGGCAACGCCCATGCTAAATAACACGCTGCGGACGCCATCACATAACAGCGCGGCGTTACGTTTGCGGTTAATAGTACAAGTCAAAACATATTCAAACGCCTTCATTGCGGGAGCGGCGACATTCTTCACAATAAGTTACCTTCCAATACCATGATGTTATTGTATAGGGTAGGCTACATAGTTAATCGCACATGTTCAATAGAAACATAATAGAATCACACATGCAACGCAAAATATCAATGTATGCTAATTTGCAAAACATATTTTGGTACTGTACTTTTTCTCAACTTACCCAAAAACAATTACTCAAAATTATGCAAAAAAATGTTTCCAGGCCAGTCGATGACAGAATTTTTCCTCCGCAGTCTTTGTCCACTTTCTCACTTTCAGCCTGACGCCGTGCCTGGAGTGGAGTGGCCCTTGAGGCAGGAAACAATCGGCCCTGGAAGCGAACCGCACAGTAATTACAGCCAAAATTACGTGATACAATGTTACAATCCGATGTAATTAGTTTTTCCTTGCAATTAGAACAAAATCACGCTGCCATCGAACATGCAGTGGTGCCAACAGAGATTCACCGGAACACTGGAAAGGTGGAAAGGAACGAACCGGAACGAACCGACGAGGCGTGAATCGCAATGCGCCCAATTCGAATCTGTTTGAAAATTGTTCAGAAAGCAATGGACAAAAAAGCCAACAGTTTACTCAATAAATGTGCCAATTTAAAAAAAGTGGTTAGACAAGAGAACTTGTTGATGTATCTGCTTTTGTAATTAGTTCTTTATGACTTACAAATAAGTATCACTGGATCAGTTCAACTTTATTATGAGCGGAATGTGAAGTTTGTATACAAAAATCCACTGCGAAGACACACAGTTTGGTAAAGGACACTCATTCGGATGCCTTAACCTCACGTGTAAGACACTTGTCCTTAAAAGATCCAAACAACTTTCACTATTTTCTGTCACAAACTGAATATTAAGCTCACTTGGACCGAATTCCAACTGAAATGCCAAACAAAATGACAGAAACACACCAAATACATACAAAATTAAAACAAGTACGGTACATGAACAAAATTAATATGAATCACGTAACACTCTCTCTAACAGTACAATATCATGCACTGCGGCATGGAATAAAAATGCCTATTATAGATGGGTCGGTGAACGAACGCAAGCGGGTGGCCAATTTTATTACAGGAATTACATTACAAACTGTATTCCGACCTGTAATAAAATTGGCCATCTGCTTGCGTTCGTTCACCGACCCATCTATAGTGTACATCAATCCAGAATCTTGATCCTGAGGCACATAGTAATGATTTAAAACAGTACAACCTCAACCAATACCGTACTAAATAGGAAAGAAAAAAATAACTAAGAAATTATATGTGGCTCGCACGATCCTTATTATAACTGGTTATTGATGCTGTGATTTACACCTATTTGTTACAAAAAAAAATATGCTTCCTGTTTTAAATTTTCATTGCTAAAAACCATTTGTCATGGAAGCAACACTGCTTCAGCCATCAACATACTAATTTTCACCAATTAATGGAGTCTGAAAGAGGGTTAGATTAGGCGTTATGTGAGTGCGAACTTTATGGTTGATATTAGTAAAGAAATGGAAGGTAAGGGGTCAATTAAAATATGACGACCACTCCAAACAAGAACAGCAATGATTAACTACGTAACTGACAGTTCCTATTAGATGATTCCTCAAATAAAAAAGAAGTAAATAATGGCACAGATGTTCATCTCAAAATACATATCCAGTGCACACTATTTCATCCAGTACTTCAAAAGGACCTGTAAGACATCCGCATCAGCACATTCCTTCAACGACTGGCTCTCTCTCACCTCCTGTGAATTGGACTCGATGAACTGCAAGCACCCATCCTTCAGTGTTGGCAAGTCAAGCAGCATGGCATGCCTCAAAAGGCTCAGTACATTTTCAACTGTCAATATGCTTCTGACACGCTCCACCATTAGGTCAAGAAGCCTTGGGATCTGATACTTATGAGATGCAATCAGCAGATCCACAGCCATCTCCTTCACATCATCAGGGGCTTCATCAGTGTACATGAAACTAATGAGGCCTCTCAGGACATCTGGTTTGAAGTCCTGAATGACAACCCTGCCGGTCTTCTTCTCCTCAGTGTCGTGTTCAAACATGGCTGCAAACACACGGCTTCGAGTGCACAAAATAAACTTGTGCACTGGAATTTCCGATCCTTCACTTGCCACCAGAGTTACATCCCTGCCAACATGGGACTCCAGCATGCACTTCGTGTCCTCCATTAATCCATGGCCATGAACTCCAGGTGTCTTTTTGCATTTCATATTCAACATGACCTCTCCCTTGCAAATCAAAGTCAGACAACCATTTGGAAGAAGGTCAGAGGCTCTCTTCTCCAGTACTTTAATTTCAATGAATTTAGGAAGCCCCCAAGTGTCGCATTTCCTGTAAAATGTATAGATCTCTTCAGTATCATCATCAGTGTAGTCCATTTTGTAATTGGAACTCTTAATGTTGCAGGAAAATTTGGTATGAAATTGCATATCATCCGAATTTGAACTGCAATGAAGGTAAAGAGAGATGTAACCATCATCATCATCTGTGTCACCATTGGGATGAAGCTGCATCTCCCACTTTGCTGATTGCAATCCCCTGATGGTAAAACGATCAGATTTAATAACATATTCATCCATTCCACGGGACCGGTAGTTTTCAATGGTCCATTTGAAACAAAAAGGCTTCACTTTGGCTGTCATTATGAATTGCTGTCCGGCAGCCATTTTTCGCCAATCAACTGTGAAAAGCAAGGACAAAAAATTACTTGTTAAAACAAAAGCATTACTTCCTCTGCATAAAACTAATAAAGTCATCATCAGCATTCATTTGTAGCATCTAACTCAAGTTCAACAAAAGGAAAATGTGACGGAGCCCAGCATGGCTATGTCTCAGTTTTGCAATTGAACTACCTTGCCCAAATCCATGGGTTTATTGTACAAAACGTATGAGTCCGTGATAACCTCCACGTAAAAACGTGCGTTAACATGTAAGAAATTAAACGCAATGGCTTGATTCGGTCCATAATACACAAGGGTCATGATGGGTGCATGTGACGGGCCGCCCAATGCACAAGGGAAGTGATATTATGCGCACCCCCATCACATGATATTAGCACTGTGTCCGTGTGTCTTTGCAAGCAAACGTAACTCCCATGATTCTTCCTGACATGTGTATACAAAGACCTCATGGAAAATAATGAGAGGTTACGGTCTATGCGTTGGATGCCCAACAGACATAAGTGTGCAAATAACTGGTGTTTACCATTCTGATTTTTTTCTCCACTTACCCAAAACACTGGTGGTCTCAAACTAGGCGTGGTCCTTGGCGTGGCCAGTCGCTTTGTTGTCTCTTTGTCCACAGCTTCAGCTTCTTCAGCCTAGGGAAGAAGGGATGGGAGATCGTATCTGTATATCGATACTTCACATTTCCGATATTTTGACACACTTTCTCATAATTTGGCATAATGACCTTCAAAAATGCATCAGCCTCAACCATTTAACACATTTAAAAATAAATGAAAAAATAAAGAAATGGAGATAAGGAATGAGATGGGAGGAACGGACCGGGATGAACCAAGTGAGGCGTGGATAGCAATGCGCCTCTCTACAGGGTGGCACAGACTCAGGTGTTTCTCAGATTCGAAATCGGATGAAACATTGCACTTAAAATGTTCCTTGTCTTCTTATACCCTCCTTGGCAGTTCTATGCTGACGAACCTCATCTATTTGTGCACAGCTGTGTATGACAGGCAAAATAATAAGTCTTTGGTTTTTGAAAAAGTACAGAAGCCTAAACCTTTTAATGACCTTGTAGCGTACAGTTTGCAGAAACAAAAAATCAACTGGATGCATTCAGTTTGGTAATGGATGACACTTAGTTGGATGCCTTAACCTCATGTGTAAGGCCCTGTCCAAAAAAATATCCAAACAACTCTTGCACTATTTTCTATTACAAATATCACCAAGAGCTCATGATATAACTGAATATTGAACCTTTGTGTATATGTTAAGTTCATGTAGATTGAATTCCAACTAAAACTGCAGGTCTAGAAAATGACAGAAAAATTCTCACTAAAAATTAATACAAGTACATAAACAAGAGTTATATGCATCACTTAACACTCTCTCTTACAGCACATTAAGCAGTGCAGCTGTGCAGCATGGAATAAAGATGTCTGTCAGTGTACATCAATTGAGAATCATCTTAATTCTGAGGCACACAGTCAAGTAATGATCAAAAACAGTAAAAGCTCAATCATTTTATCATATTTAAAAGGCGAAGGGAAAAAATAACGAGGAAATTATATGTGGCTTGCATGACCCTCATTATTGATGCTGTGATTTACACCTTGATTGCTACACAAAAATTGGGCTTACTGTTTTAAATTTCCATTATTGATACCGTATTACCTCACATAAAGCGCCATGCCGGTATAAAACGAGGTCAACCAGCATATGACGGTATAACCCGGGGGGGGGNGGGGTGGCTGGCATGCCGCAATAACAGAGGTAGATTTCCATAATTTTGATCCTTGTGAAATTTTTTGCAATGCTTCTGGTACCATACTAAAATAATGTTACAATGCAAATGGGCTAGTGTACAGGCAAGTTCTGTTGCACACTGCATATAAAAAATGTAGTGTGTATGACCAATCCCAGCGTCAGCTTGCTTTGACAGGGGAAGCCCCTGCTCCAACATACGGTTTAAATCGAGATTATTGCCAGACACTGCAATTGAAAACAACATAAGGTATGGGTACCCTATTCGGAAAATGTGCCGCACCTAAATTCACATAAAGGCAAATGTCAAGTTCGGAAAGGATAACGTAACTTATGTGAAAACCTCGCCTTATACCGGCATACCTCCCCCTATACCGGCATGCCGGTATATAGCCACTAGATCCCCAACCCTTACCCTATTTCCTAGTAATCCTTGCACCGGTGATTGAAGTAAAAACAATTAGAAAACTGTATGGTGGTCTGCCACCCCCCTATAATGACCAAGTAGTTCTATCATGGGGTAAATAATCTAATATATATTTCTAGACGTATGTCTGTCTCTCCTGTTATTCGCTATGCAAATCCGTACGGAGGCCCCGACATATGCCCCAGGGGTTTCACTAGGGGTAGTTTTTTACTGGGAATGTCATAAGCACATTGGAATTGATCTCCGAGGTCATCCTTGGCCACAGGAGGCGTAAAGGACTTTGAATGTTGGCCCCCTGTGTTCTAATAATGCTGTTCAGTTGCCCTGGAAAC
>JYFJ02008248.1:0-13048 GCA_000934665.2 Catajapyx aquilonaris
AGATAGTGGTTCAAGCACAATGCTCAAAGCCAGGAAGCGACAAATGTGGTGATGATGGGTGGTGTTTTGGCGAAAGGCCAAGGACAATGAGAATTTGTCGTTCTTTTCCTTCCCCCGTGCCAAGGAAGAGTTGATGCAACAGTGGACGAGCTCCTTGGACTTACCATCAGGTTTTGTCCCAAGATTACGGATAGGGTATGCAGAGATTACTTTGCTCGCCAGGATATTTTCACCTTCAGGGCAGACCACTTGATTCGTCTTGTTTTGAAGCCGCATGCTGTTCCTTCACGGCAGCCTCAGGTAATCGTGTGATTGATACATGGAAAATGTTCCATTATAGTCGAAGGCATGAACTAAGTAAGAGTAAACATGTTGCTGAAGAACTGACTGGTTTTATTTCTTAGTTCCCCTCTAACAGCAACCAACAGAAGCAGGGGGCATCATTGACAGAGCTCTTCAATCTGTGTGCATCTACAGACTGGTATTTTGTTATGCAACCTTTCAGAATCCTCTAATTCAACATGCAAGAATGCCATATTACTTGATTTATCATGAGCAACTTGAAATATTCTTGGCCAAGTGCCTGAACTCATGGCTGAACTGTGGCCATCCTGTGCAGGAGAAGGAAGTCATTGCAGGTGGCAGTGGCACAGTCGTTAAAGCAAGATGTGTGGCCACAATGGGCACTATGTCATTTTGTTTAGTGATAGGCCTATAAGCTTTATGGAATGGACATGACAAAGTGGCACAATGCAATATATTACTCCCTGCCACAACAATATTGAATGGGCTTAGTTAACTACTTAAGAATTCATTAAAAGCTCGAGTCAATGTCAGTGCCCCATCCTGCAAGGTATTCCTCACCTCCTTCCAGATTCAGCTCCGATTATACCCCGCGACAGTACTGGCCTCGCAGAGCTCAAACTGGTACGGAAGAATCCCTTGGGCACCACTAGACCGCGTCACTCGAACGCCCATCTCTACCTCTCGCCCCCCTCGCCGCGCCCCCTCCGCCCCCTCCGCCTCATCCCCGCCTGCCTTACCATAGCCCTTGGCGGCACCCTTGGCACCCAGGGCGGGTCCCGATCGCGTTCTGGTCGAAAACCCAACTTCATGCGGTTTATCACTGGGAGCTGCCATCTTTGACCATTGCGTTTCCCCACTCGCCGCTAGAGGAAACACGTGTTCGGCGCTGATTTTAAAAATATCGTCTTTGACTGGAATATTTACGCTTATGGTTCATTTGTTACCAAAACTGACCAGATATTTGGAATCAGGGAATTTTGCTTGATTTTTGGAGCCCAACATACAAAATCACCGAACCCTTCCTTTAATAGCGAGTGCCTTCGTGTCACATGCGCATCCTGTGAGAATCAAACATCTGACTACTTGCTATGACTCTTTATTCAGGTGAAACTTGGCCAGGCTATTATTCCGTTACTCTTCTCGTTGACCGCCTACTAGCTGACTCGACTCTACTTGACTCTAGTGGATGACCGCCTACTGCCCTTTGTCAGTGTGCGCCTGGGGCTATAGTGATATAGAGCAAAGCAAATGTTTTGTGGGAAACAACCAAAAGTGAGCAGGATTTATTTTGCAATTCTCTACTGCTAATTAGAAAACCAGTACACCTCATCAACTACACCACTATGGCAAGGAGATCAAGTGCAATCGTTGTGGTGAATGGAAGGTGAGAAACTTGACAAGTCCATACAGCAATCCTATGCATGAGGGTCAATTATACTAGCATACAATGCATTGCTCAAAGCAGATGCATCGTGGTAAGCATAAATGAAATGCATACTATTTTACTTGATCTTATATAAGTAGCAGGAGCCTGCTAACAGTAGTAACATCAGCATATTTTTGCAACCGATGTACATTATTTTGTTGATTTGTTAGGGGTTTAAAAAAATTTACATCTACTTTTCTATCCCTGATAAACTTAAGCGCATGTTATGTGACACCTGATATTCTGTGTGTTCACTGGTCATTATTCAAAGTAATGCATCAATGAGTTGTTCCCTACCTTTAATATTGGCAAGTTGATTCAAATGCGTGAATGTGCTTGAACTGGCTTGAAAGCTATTGCAATCTAGTGTGATTTGCTTTTTCATATCTGCATGCTTCGTGGAATTTCAGGCTGCTTCTGTTTTCTTCTCTTTGTTCTAGTGTCATGCTCTGCTTAAAGTCAATCTTCATTTGAAAATAATGAATTTTCTCTCTATGCATAGTCACTTGCATTGCAAATTATTGTCTCTCCATTTCTCAATTAAGTTCCTAGTCTTTTGAACTGATTGTACACTAAAAATTGAGTGTAATTAATAATTATTAATCATATCTGCATGGTTTTCCTATGCACAAACCGACTGCACTCTGCCAAGCAATTGATTCAGAGAACTGTCACTAAAAATTGAGGAAACACTACTGTACTGTCCACATTGTCACACCCAAGGCCCTATTATGCCTTGGGCCATAGTTGCCTGGCATCTTTTGACAAATAAGCCCTTAGAAGACAGCAATTTGTCAACATGCAGGGCCTTCTATGTTTGCTCAAGAATTGCAAATTAAGCAGTTCTGCAACACATGAATATTCATGCTCATTAACACACCTGTTCAGTCAAACTGCGATGCAAAGCAGTTCATTGCCACCACTTTCAATTTGGCATTATTCTTCGCTATTGGTTAGCCCATGTGCTATTTACTGGGGGTGCAAGCAAAATGCAAACTATCTTGAGCAACAAGAACAGTGCATTCGAATGCTGCAGTCTACCGAAACTTTCACAAGAAATGGTCCCTTTTCAAACAGCCATTTTCCAACAAAAAGTGCTTTCACATCAGACACGATTAAGATCTTGTTGAATTGACTTGGCTCAGCATGGCCTGATTTGTACCTACATCCTGACCGCTGTTTGAGCACTTTGCCTGTAACTGCACCTGAGTCTACACCCGAGTTATTCTTTCAATGCATACCACCCCTACATAAATGAAGTGGAAAATTATAACCTAACATCCTGTTAAGTGTTTATCCGATAGCCTGTGTGACTAGTCCCTGTGTGTTTAAATGAACTTAACACTTACATCAGGCAGCTTCCGGTAGACTGCAATTGAAACTGCATCCAACGGAGGTGTAAATGCCTTTAAAAACTGGCCCTACCACCTGTGAAGCATGCCATATGCTTCTTTGCCTGAAACACTCTTTTAATAACGCTTGTTTACTTTTTGGGTGTTGGGACAGTTAACCACTAGTCTTCACACAATGAATTCACCCTTAGGACTTACAATGGGCACATAACAAACAAGCTAGCACCCAATCACGCCTGGTCCTGGTCCTCCCCCCCCCCCTTTTTTTTCATCAGCCTTCACCTCAACTGCTCCGAACCACTTCACTCCCGGACATCATGACCAGAACTGTTTCCCAGCCCCGGAGTGGTCATGATGTCACTGGTCAGGTCAATGGGTCAGGAATACAGAGAGAGTTAGGTCCGAGTGTGATACGCATGGTTGGTAGCTACAGGAAGGCACTTTTGCTAATTTTGGCTTCAGCAGCGACGCACCCGCTTTTCATAACCTCGCTTTCACTTGTGGGGTTACGTCTAAAGTTTTCACGCGGCGCCTGCATCAGCAAGTTATTAATTCACCATATACACTACTTACAGATGACAACGGTAAGAAGAGTAAGAACTTGTTCCTCCGCACACTTACCCAAATGCCACCGAGACAGACCGAGACGCCGATCGCACGAAGCTAGATGAGATAAAGAGGGAAGGTGGCTCCTGACGCCTAGCGGTGGACGGAAGCTCAACCGACGCTTACAGCCACCCAAGGACGGATGGCGCTGCTTACCCTCTCTTGTCAATACAATACTTAGGGGATTGGCCACCCCCGTGGGTGGGAATAACGTACAAGGGTGGGCTAATAACTAGTATATTACAATATGATACATAAATACAGTGAGAAGTAGTAGGAAGTAAGAAAGGAAGGAAGGATCTGATCAGGCAAAGGATAGGGTGAAAGAGGAGTGGTGAGCCCACCAATCCAACTCCTATTTATGGAGTCCCTCACTAGGTAGGTGGCTTGGGGGAGGATTGGAAAAGGGTTGCAGGAAGGACGCGGGGTCATGACCCGATAAGTCGATGGAGGAGAGAAGAGGCTGAGCTGGACAGGAAGGGACTAATTAGCAGGAGGGGGAAGGTGGGTGGTGAGGAAGGACTGGTATAATGTAAGGGTTCCTTCATTTTTGTAGTTGATTGTAGGCACATGTAGGCCTACTCATATCAGAGAGTGAGGATGTTCCAACAGCTCCCATTCCAATTTCTGCAGAAAATAATTTCCGAATAGCAATGGCCACATGACAGCAACGGTTGTCGTGGAAGACAATGGGTCCCCTCTGCAACTTTCTGGGCGGAGATGATATTGTAATTATGGCGATTTTTTTTTTGCATTACCCCATTGGGAGTTACATATCTTTTAGGGGGGTGGAATACCACCATCTGGGTGGAACTGGTATACTAAGATAGTATTTAGTGTGTTCCAAGGGTAGGTAGGAGGGGATGTGCAAAGTGCGTGTGCACAGACGTTGATGTGCCGTTTTGTGAACTCCCCCGGGTGGCATATGTGAAAGGATCGCCACCCGAAACGAAGCCAGAGACGGTCTTACTCTGCGCGAGATGAAGGGGGGAACCCCGGGTTGGGATCGAACCCGGGACCTTAACATCCGCTGGCGCATACGTTACCGCAGCGCCACTTCGCCTCCCCGTAATTATGGCGAATTATGGTATTGATGCTTATTTCCTATTTTCATTGCCAATTCGCAATTCCTTGCAGGTCCATATCCAACTGAGTTGTCACAGCTTCGACATAGGCCGGGTCCTTTGAAGTACGGGAGGGAGGCCTTCTTTAAACGCTTGTATACGAACCTCGCAATGGTATGATACGGGAGGCAGAGTCACCACACGTCTGCACAAGACCTTGATGGTGCTGTCTGGCATATTTTCCACGTGAAATAGGGATAATCTTGATGAAGCAGTGCTGCCTGCGCTTATATAGGGCGCTCAAGTAAATGGGTACACTTGAACAGGCACTGCTCCACATATACTGCTGCGACTGCTTCGGAAATGGTACCGTAGTGTTCCCCAGGGCTGACCCTAAAAGCACATATCCACATTCATTCCTGGCAGCCTGGGGTGCCAAGTGGTGCCAATAATATTGAACCCCTCCCTCGAATAAGGATGTATGTCGCAAAATTGCCGAAATTGAACTGGCCAGTGGAGAAGGTAGTATCCCTTCCACTCCATCATATGATACCACCTAGGTCCGTCTGTGGTAGTTAGTGATTTTCGTTTTTCGCTAAACTTCACTTTTGTTACATATACACACCCTTCTTCAAGGGAGGGGTTCAATTATCGGACAACCCTCGTAATTATGGATTCCATGACCACTCCCCAGTACATGATGAATCATTATAGGCGGCCACTGTGACTCAGTGGCTGAATGTCTGCTCTTGCTCTTGCTACTTAGCTTGCCAGAGCTGCATCTGGCCAGCGCAACTGCATGTGGCTGAGGCAGTTACATTCGGGACTTCCCGCTTTGCTTTATGTATGCAACCACGGAACGCCTCACTCTCCTGGCCTCCCCTCCATCTCACCCCATGTCTCAAGTTGCTTCTATCCCGTTGTCTGGTCTGAACTGAACGCGTGTTTAGGACAACCTCTTATAAATAATTCTTATCATTTGCTTAGACTGAAATTGAATAAATTATTGATAGTACCTCTATGAAGCTGCAAAAATCGGATGTTGTCTTTTAAGGCATAGGCTACTGGTTTCACATGGGATGTTTTAAAATTAATTATCCATGTTTCCGATCCAAACGTAACTTGTGAAAATGGTTTCTCTTAAATATTGCTGCCATGCTACAAAATTATTTAATAGTACTGCCCTGGGTGTTATTTCCAGGGATGCCAAGTTATTCAATATATGGAAATTTGAAAATGACGTACTGTATACGTATATGTTTTTCATCTTCTGAAAAATAAACCATTATTTACTGGTTGCATTTTGAGCATGTGCCCCTCATTTAGTGTTGTCGCATGGGTCATCAAGAACTCACGATTCTATCCGTGTAACTCAGTCTTCTTGTAGTAAGAATGAAACTATTTAAAAATAGTTTTCACAAACTAACTCAATTTTTCTTATAATGAACTTAGCTGAATTAATAATTCTTGAAATTAATACAGCTCCATGACAGCCTTCTTTTTAGCTTCAGTTGCTTATACCGGTACTTGTAGAACACTCCAGGCCGTCATCTTTGCTTCTGCAATGAGTATCGTACCTGGATTTTTAGTTCAGAGAAAGATCACAACGAGGAACCGTACTAACAAGGGATAAACCTAAGTGCAGGTCTCAAATATTTGCCTAATACAGCTACCGTTTTTTAAAGATTTGGACAGAAGGTGGTGGGGTAGGAGAAGTTGGATTTTAACATTTTAATTTTCACAAAATACTTTTCAAACTTGTTCTTACATGTTGCATCTATTACAGGAGAGGTTGTTTTTATCCGATAGCAAAAAATATTGAAATTTGTTCGTAATAATGCCAGATGCAAATGTGAAATTCATGTAAGTTTTTTTTTCTTCTAGAACTGTAGATTCGGGTTGTGCGAAAATCTTCATTTCAAATTCTCAATCTTGCAATTTATCCCATTTCAAATCACGACAGGTGGCGCAAGGAAGGATAAATGGTTTTAATTTTAATTTTACAAACAATGCTAAATTGTGAATGATTTTTTAAAGATTACAGGTTGTTCATTAAAACTGGGACTAACGTATCTGTGACCCGAGCGGTTGGGCCACACGGAAGAAAGACGCAGTGGGTAGGTTCAAGTACAATTTTATTTAGCTCGTAAGTCGGTGAGTACGCAACGTAGAGGGTGGAGTGGTAGGAAAGAGAGAGAGAGAGAGGAGTGTCCAGAGTAGCGGACCGACCAAATGCCAGGATATTCTTCTGAGCACTGGCCTCGAGTATTCAGCTGCACTGGTTTATAAAGGGGAGGCCGCAAGGCAGGATGGGAGCGTGTCAGATTGGAGGTACGTGTTGCGCACAGGATGATGGGAGATAGTGTGGGCGAAAAGTCACATGATACATTCAGGTACACTGATGCCAAAAATAACGTTGATACAATCGGGTCTATGTAACAGGGCCGGAAAAATCCGGGCACACATCCAAAGGCACACTCTCCCATTTTATTACCCCATTTGAACCTGTGTAGGCCTAGCCAATTTTGCAAAATCATTTATTTAACTAATATGCAACTCTGAAGATTGAACGCTGTCTACTGTTACATGAAAAATAAACAGGAAAATAATTATCTTTCAACATTCCTAGCACTTCCCGTCATGATTTGATAGAGGAATAAATTACAAAATAGAGAATTTCAAATGTGGATTTTCGCAAAATCTGAATCTATAGAATTTAATCGAGTTTTACTTTTTAATCTGACATTATATCAATAACCCTCACTAAAATTGGGGCGGTATGGTAGAAGGAAAAACCGATGAGGAAGTGATCCTTTGCTTCAAATGTTATGAGTCCTATACACACAAGGTTCCAAAAATAGTGCCCAAAAATTTAGTTGAATCTTGGTTGAACATTTGTCTTTTAACTAAAAGAAATTGCATTCTCCACCACTCCTGGATGTAAGTTGACATAAAAGGCCAAAAATATAGGGTAGGACTACAGTTATTGAACTTTATAAGAAAACCCTTGCTTTCTTCCCTAGCATCCCTGTACAGGGTGGACAAACTTCAAGTGTCGTTTTTTAACGGCGATTAATAGCAGTGATTTTGCGATGACGTAGCAGCGACGTGTAAAATGTCCCACTTCGGCGCCATCGAAAATATTAGCTGCCAATAGCAGCACACATGTAATCAACCCTGCTGCTGGGTTGACCTGGAAAAAAGGAGGTGCACACATGACCCGCGATGCGTCTGAGTGAAATGGGTGACGCCCAAGGCACCAGATTGGCATTGGTGCCGCATGTGGTTGCACAGAGTTCATTACATGTGTGCTGCTATTGGCAGCTAATATTTTCGATGGCGCCGAAGTGGGCCATTTTACACGTCTCTGCTACGTCAATCGTAAAGCGCTTCTATTATTAGCAGTTATAAAAGGACACTTGAAGTTCGTCCACCCTGTATAGAGCTGGGGCAGGACTGTCAGGGGATTGGATGGGACAGTAGGAGCAAGCCCGCATCTTTTACTCACAAATGCAGCCATCTTGTGTTTGGCAGTGTAGCCTTCATAGCCGGGTCTAGCTGAGCCAGGCTGCTTGCCAAGAGAGGCACACTGGTTTTGTAAATATGGCTACACGTCGTTCTGTCAAGTTTGGGTTCTTACTAGTCAAGGGGATCAGGGATTCGGGATCACAAGTGAAACACGTCTAGTTCAGGTTAGCTAGCAGGTCTGACTACCACCTCCCAAACCCTACGCTTTATTAGGCCTCCAACCCATGCAGGCCTGGAAGTATCCTACATTACATACATCACTGCTGATAATAATCACACATTTTTATTAGTTGCAGGCTAAATACAGACAGATTACGAAAAGCGGAGTACCATTTTTTTTGTACTTCGTTGGACATCCTTGTAGATACAGTAAATCCGTCACGTTTGGTTGTGCATCAGAGGTGCTGCAGAAAGAAAACGAACTGGAAAAGAAAGCTCCAAAATGAAGTGGAAGTGGTCATTTTGGAAATACAACATTGTATAACAAATCGGACATTATAGATCAGTTATAGATGCCTCCTAACACATGGGGGAACAAAAAAAAAACATTTAAGGGCACGAAAATAACCAAGGTCCAGCTTCACAGAGTCTTTTCTGGGCTGTTTTTGCAGTAAAGGCGCAGGTGCCTTTTGAAGGACTGGGCTGAGGAGAATCCCCTTATGCAGGGCTTGCAGTTGAACGGCTTGCGCTTCTGGCAGTATCGGAGCAGGTGCTGCTTGTAGGACTGGGCTGAGGAGAAGCCTCTCTTGCAGGGCTTGCAGTTGAACGGCTTGCGCTTCAGGTGTGTGTTCTTATGGTCCCTGAAGGCGTAGGCCCTGTTGAACTCCTTGGTGCACCCGCGGAAGCTGCATTTGAAGCGGGTTTCCCCCTGGTGATCCCTTTCGTGGCGGTTCCTGCTTCCTGTCTGGGTGAACTTGGAGGGCTTGCAGTTGAACGGCTTGCACGTCTTGCAGTATCGGACCCGGTGCTGCTTGCACGTCTTGCAGTATCGGAGCTGGTGCTGCTTGTAGGACTGGGCTGAGGAGAAGCCTCTCTTGCAGGGCTTGCAGTTGAACGGCTTGCGCTTCAGGTGTGTGTTCTTATGGTCCCTGAAGACATAGGCCCTGTTGAACTCCTTGGTGCACCCGCGGAAGCTGCATTTGAAGCGGGTTTTCCCCTGGTGATCCCTTTCGTGGCGGTTCCTGCTTCCGCTCTGGGTGAACTTCATATCGCAAAACTGGCAAGCGTAGGGCTTTTCCTTAGTGTGAACGACCCTGTGCTGAAGCATTCGGCTCCTGTAGGGAAACTCTTTACCGCAAAAGTCGCAAGTTTTTCCTTTTGGAGGAACAGGGTGAGGATCTGGCTGATTATCTTCCCAGTCATTATCATCGGAAACAGAAGTCTCGTTGAGAATGGAAGACTCGTTGAGAATGGAAGACTCGTTGAGAATGGAAGAATCCACGTCCTCCTGGTTAACAGCGACTTGGCCTGGAGGGTTGTCTCCATGATGAGCAACATTCTCGGCTTGCGGAATTCCCAGGTCCTCAAGTTCAAAGGCGAAATCGTCATCCAGTTCTTCGGCGTCGCCTGGCTCAGGGTGCTCAGCTTCCACATGCTGCTCCAGGAGGGCCCGCGAGTTGAACATTTGCCAGCAATAGATGCACCTGGTTCTGCCCCCAAAGAAGTCTAATATCCTGAACAGGACGTTGCAGATCACATCTGCTTCGCTTATATTCGGCTGATCAGCCATCTTCTCTGCTCAGCAATACCCTGGGGGAAAGGATATCTTGGTTTATTGGATATAATGTAAGCCAATTAGACGCAAATATGGAGTAATTAAATGTCATTCTTCCAAATGGAAATCTGAAAGTGGATCCCCCAGCTCCCTGTAACAGAATTTATTATACGGACATTCGGATGGCAAGCCAAAAAGACCTGGTGTACCTGCCCTACAACCTGGATGCAAAATGGGTTCACCTGCTGGCACCCAATTAAACGCAAAAGGTGACTTGAAACTTGGGCATTGACATCCCCCGAGGTGGGTGCCCCTCTGGGGATTGTTGCCTACCTGTTCAAGGGTTGGTTTTTGATCGTTTCAGTGGTAAACCAGAAGACTTTCGGTGAGTGCTGGACACACGTCCCACGTCGTCGAACGTCACTTCGAGACTGTTACTTCAAAACAATTTATATTGTCTGGTTACTCAGGGCGATGGTAACAATGGTAGCCTAGAGAGGGGGGCGAGGTAGATGGGGAGTGGGGGGGAGAGAAAAAGGGGGAGGTATGAAGGGGTCCTCGTTCATGTGCACATTGACATTGTATTGTGACTAGAATTTGTTAAAGTCATTTTGAAACTCCCGGCATACTTTCAGGGATGTAACAAGTCACAGGAGCCCTCTTATGACTGGTTATGTGCCTGCGTTATTATTATTTATAGCTTACTGTGGGTTAGATCACATGCCAAAGCTTAACATCTGGGCTTGTTTAATGAATACCTTCTCATGTGATTTATCGGTTCTTGCCATCGAATGCAACATAGCTTTTGCGACAGAAGCTAAATATTGTATCTTGTATGTGTAAGTTATGGCAGTCGTCGAGACTTTCTACACATTGTTGGGTATAAAAGTAGGCCTACCGGCTACCGTAGGCCCACCAACAACAGCATATCTAAGAATTTGTTGTAGGAGAGCAAATGTTTCACCTTGGAGCTTTCCATCGTGTGACATTAAAATAATATGTGCTAATGATGTCTTTAGTTAAGGAAGGAATAAAGAGAATTTGTACCTTCTTCGAGTTCCAACTCTGGACGAAAGAGGAAACACTCGATGCCACCCTCCCCACATAAAAGAAGGGTCGCATTTGCGGTTGACCATTCCCTCTAGGCACAATAAAAACCGTGAAAACTAGTGTTCTCCCAACTGCTAGTAGTTGTCAAAAGCCCCACGCTAGAGTACAAATCAGCCAAATTTTGACAAAAGTAGGCCAATTATTTGCCGAAAGGTTGTATCTAACATAAAAATCGGCCTCATTGGTCAGGAGCACCAATTTTAGGCGCATTTTTTTGGCACTTCTTACGACAACACTGAAAATTTCGAAACAGTGTAAATTACTTCCGCATTAAACTCATTAAAAAAATTCTGTACTTATAATATGGGGAAAATATCACAAGCGCGTGCAAGAGAGAGGTCAGTTAGGTACATTCACAGAAAAAATTACGCATCGGCTATTGTTAGTTGGGGAGAATTTTACTTCAAAATTCTTGTCCCTTGGGCCATGGTAACACCATTGTTATGGTAACCCCCCTTATCCTGGTAACCTGGTTGCTATGGTAACTCATTGCTGTGGTAACTCGGTTGTTCATATGGTAACCAGTTGCCATGGTAACCAGGTTGTTATGGTAATCCGGTTGTCATAATAACCCTGTTGCCATGGTATAACCCGGTTCCTATTGTAACATGTTGCCATGGTAATCCGTTGCTATCGTAACCCCGTTGCCATGGTGCAGGTGGTGGTGGGACATACCGACAAACTTCCTTATACTGTAACTATAATCTTACTCGTATATACCGGTATGTATATGATACAGACACACCAATGAGAATAATATCAGAATGGCAAAATGAACTCCCATTATTGCACTACCTGCTGTTTGCGATTATCTTAGGGCACTTTCTCATCTCGCCAGTCAGCATTAGGTGGTGCACGTGCCAAATTTCAAGGTGAAAATATATATGTACCCTATACAGAATGTTCCAACTTCCAAGTTCGTGGGTCGTTTTGACTAGTAGAAAATTTCGTTCGAAGCTGTTATTTTTTGTAGCTTGTTGCGCTCCTAACCGCAGGTGCCCTATTCTTTTGAAACAGCTATATTCGACCACCTGGGAGTAATGAGACACCTGGATCTGTGCGCAACAAGCTACATAAAGGTAACTACTTCGGGCGATATTAGTTATCACTAAAAACGATCCACGAACTTGGATCACCCTGTATTGGTGCACTGAAAATAAACATTGGTGCACTGACAATAAAGAGTCGACCACCGAAAATAAATAGTCGAGCAGTAAAAATAAATAGCGAGCAGTGAAACATAGTGTAGTAGGCCTATATTAGATGCATTATACAGTCTTCGAGCAATGCCAATATAAACAAGCTTGCCTCTGCGGGCATCCGTAATACTGTATATTGTATAAAATAATGTAACTTATAAGATGAGAGTATAATATTATATTAGATTCATTCTTCCTAATGCAAATCTTCATGAGGATTCCCAGTAACTTACCCTGTAACAGTTATTATATTGACCTACTGGTGGCAAGCCAATGACTAAGGCCCCTAGTCTGGTGACCCGGGGTAAGCTTGCCCCCGGGCAAACACCATGGCAACATATGTAAAAGGATAGCAGTAAACAACAAGTTACCCCAGGGGGCAAGCTACCCCGGGTCACCAGACCTAAGTGATCCTACCCTACAACCTGGATGCAAAATGGGTTCACCTGCTGGCACCCAATTAAACGCAAATGGTGACTTGAAACTTGGGCATTGACTTCCCCCGAGGTGGGTGCCACTCTGGGGATTGTTGCCTACCTGTTCAAGGGTTGGTTTTTGCTCTTTTCAGTGGTAAACAACAAGACTTTCTGTTAGTGCCTGGACACACGTCCCACCTCATCGAACGTCACCTCCAGACTGTTACTTCAAAACAATTTACATTGTCTGGTTGCTTAGGACGATGGTAACAATGGTAGCCTAGAGATGGGGGGCAAGGTAGCTGGGGAGGTAGATGGGAAGTGGGA
>JYFJ02008249.1:0-12967 GCA_000934665.2 Catajapyx aquilonaris
CTGATGCGGAGGAGACTGCATGTGGCCGCTTCGTTGTTTTCCTGGGTAAGAGCAATGGAGGAGAGCAATGGAGTCTATTGTGTTCCCTCACACAGCTATCACGTCGGCCTTGATGCAGCGTTCATCTAGGCGAAGGATGTATAGTCTGTCCAGCGCCTGGACTCTCGAGAGCGCGACGTACGCCATTCCTCTTGCGAACACGGACTTGCTGAGGTCCACCAAAGCGGAATCCAGAGTGAGCCCCTGAGATTTTGTGGATGGTGATGGCGTATGCTAGTATCAGGGGAAACTGTTTCCTCTCCGCGTATATGTTGGAGCCGAGCTCGAACTTGACAACACACCTGCAGATCGACTTTTCGTCGTTTGGGATGTTGTCAAAGTTGATCTTGACTGACGAGATGCGGCGGTTATTCTCCATCCTCCAGCCAGACACGGTGCACATTGCGCCGTTCACAAGTCCTTCCTGCACGTCGATGTTGCGTCGCAGCATGACGCGGCAACAACCAACTCCCAGGATGAGGACAGTCTCGAGGCCGGCCGTATACGCGAGGCGTCCTCTCGCAGACTCTCTATAGGTGCTTGCTTCCCCTCTTCCAGCCAGCCTTGTTGCCTGCTGTGAGCTTGTCCTCTGCCTCCAGAAGGACAGTTGTATCCAGGCACGACGCACGAAGCATACGGTGGTTGAACTCGTGGCACATGTCGTTGGTTGGGAGGAGGCACACGGGATTCAATCCTTCTGCCTTGCACCTGCTGTAGATGCTGACGCATGCTTCGTTGTTGTCTTTGGATGCCAGCGTGGTGCGGACCCTGCTTGCCAAGAGATGGAGGGTTGACTCGGAGACTATAGGCCCACTCGCACCTCGGCCAGAAGATGCTGGTAGACGGCCTGCTTCTTACATGAATAACCTCCTGATTCTTGTTATTGTACCGAGTTTTTAGGCTCGACTTACCGGACATGAATATGAGATGTCACATGATAGGAAGAAGTCACACGTTCCAATTCGCTAACTCAATTCGTAATGTCTGTTGAGCAGTTGAGGTTAATTTTTATGCGTCGGCCTCTATAGCAATCAGTTGTGTCAGTTCTATAGAAACGAAATGGTGTGGGTTACGCGAGGTATTTGTTGATATGAGTTGCGTGGCAATTAGAAAATAAAATACACTTAATTTAATTGATTTTTTATTTAATTTTTTATTTAATTTTTTAATTGGCTGTGAGATGAAATAGGCTAATTTGCATAGAGGTTAGGGGGATAAGTTGGTGCAGTACGGAGGTATGTTCAAAACTTGAAGTCTCTGTGTGCAAGGATAAGGCCTGTAGAGCTCGGCAAAAAATCGTCCCAACAAGGCAAAAAAATTAATTGTTGGAAAACTACCTGACGATCTTACTTATAGGGACTATCGTCCCTACAATACTCTAGTGTAGAAAACCGCGTATTTGCACTGCAGCCCAACAACCACAATAGGCCTACTCGTGTGTCTCATAATATTGAGCTCAGTGTCGTACGTAACACTAGAAAAGAATAGGTCTACTAGCAAGGTATAAGAAATTTGTAGGACACCTATTCTTCCTGGTTAACGAACACTTTGGTGCAAATAGTGCTTGATTGTGTCTATACTAGAAATGTGAAAGGTAGAATATTGTAACCTAGAGAAACAGCTGGGGGTTTAGACCGATGCAAATTTGTCATTGTCGAGTTTAAAGTTGCCAGAGAAAACACTAGGGGGATGTAAATAATATTTTACTTTATTATTGGCGGAATTGGAGAACGTTTCTTAAAGAATATTGTTAATAGAGCGATAGAAGTAGGCTATAATAATTATTCCTTACGGCACTTTCTATCATTCTTTCCCTGATGCTCGCCCTTGGGTGATTCTCCCAGAACTGGCACATTCCTCGTAGACTTTTTCAGGAAAATGAAGTGTTTTGAAATTACGTCATTTTTTGGTGGGGGGTTCCCTTCACTATGTAGCATTGCATAATGGAGTGGGCACGCATCATGGCACATGTGTTGCAAATGACGGAAAACGTTATCAAACCTATTGAGAAATGCCAACCCTCTAACTCATAATTACATTAGAATTTACAGACATGCCATTATTGGTAGCACTTTAGTGGGGGCTTAACGTCGGCCTATTTCTGCTGCTAAGGCTCAACACCGACGCCAGGGGGGTGGTCCTCCTCCTGGAAATTTGGCCACTCTGGGGATCTTTAACGTGCACTCGCGCAATGTCACAAGCACACGGGACCGACGCGACGGCTTTACTTCCCCTCCTAAGGAAGGCGCACTCTCACTTTTCTACCACCCGGAGAAAAGTCACCGACCTCGGCCGGGTTCGAACCCACAACTATTGGGACTAGAGGCGAGCGCGCTAACCACCAGACCACCAGCGCAGTGAGAAAAGAACTTTGCAGTGCTGAAGTAGACTTAGTATACAGTATGAGTATTAATTATGAAGTGGAAAAATTTGGTGTATATTCAGTGAGATAAATTGGACTTTACCAGTAAACACTGCGCGCGGCGCATATCAGAAAAAACACGTTCGAAAATGATAGCTCCTCAACTAAACCGTTTAAGTAAGTAAAAAAACCTGTCGTCCCATGTTTTAGGTGTTGCTGATTTCAATTTTTAGGTTATTTTGAACCTGAACAAACAGGGTGTATGAAAAATTCGTCATGAAATTTAAGAACTTCTAGAAAAAAACACTACAAGTAGGTGAAAATAATATTTCTGTATGCTTTAGCGGTCCTAATTTTGATTTTTTAGGTTATTTTGAACCAGGACATACAGGGTGTATTATAAAAGACCACCAAATTTAAGAACAGGTAGAATCTACATTATAAGTACGGATAGGTGAAAATAATGTTTTCCAATATGTTGGGGAACACTGATTTTGATTTTTAAGCTACATTGAACCGGGACCTACACCCTGTACCAAAAACACCATGAAATTTGGGAGCTCATGGAATAGGGGCCTAAATAGTGGATGTAGTTGAAAATGATGTTTCTGCACAAAATCGCCATTGTTCTTTAAATGATGTAGTTTTTTTGTTATTAGGCACTCAAAACTTTAGGAGACACACTGTGCTTCTGAAAAGGGTAAAAGTTATTAATTAATGATCTTTTAAATTCAGTTTAGGACATAAATTTAACCTCCTTCGAATGCACCTCTCAGGTGTTTTCATTTCTAAATTTGCGTGTAGCAGATATTAGCAGCTGGATTATGATTTTCTAGTTACAGTACACCCTGAAGGTCACCATAACAGCAATTTTATGATTTAGTCTCGTTAAGACGTTTTTGCAGGATATGATTTATCAAACGAACACCAAAAAAATCAAGCTATTTTTAAAATTTTATTTCATAAAAATTAAAAATAATTATTAGTAAATAAATAAATGATTTAATTCTATTTGTAACCCTCTCAATTAATAATAATAATAATAATAATAATAATAATAATAATAATAATAATAATAATAATAATAATAATAATAATAATAATAATGGATACCCCGTGATAGGCCTCCTTGGGCCTCTTAGGGTATCATCTTTTAAATAACCGACTTTAATCATTTGCCTGCTCAGTGATGGATTTTGATAGTGGGAGGAAACGGGAGAACCTCGAGAAAACCCACGCGAAGACGGAGAGAACCCATCGAAACTCTATCCACATAAGTATCCTCCGTCCGACCCGGGGATCGACCTCGGGACCTTAGAGGTGGAAGGCTGCGGCGCTAACCACTCCGCCACCGTGTCACCCTGGACCCTCTCAATTAATTAAGAACATTATTTGCAATTATTTATACCATTTATCCGACAAGTTATTAAATTTGATAGTGTTTTCGGTACACCCCGTAGGTCTTAGTTCAAAATAACCTTGAAATCAAAATCAGTGACCGAGAAAGCATCGGGAATTGTTATTTACCCGCACTCATAATTAGTGTTTTTTTCTAGAAGTTCTTGAATTCCATGGCGACTTTTTGGTACACCCTGTAGTTCCAGGTTCAAAATAACCTTAAATTCGAAATCAGCAACCCCTGAAACATGGGGAAATATGTTTTTACGTACGTACACGGTTTAGTTGAGGAGCTAGCATTTGTGATCGTGTTTTTTCTGACATCAAATACTGCGCTGTTGCGACAGAGTTGACAGATGCGTAACAGAGTTGACAATGTAAGCTTATCACATGACCTACCCACAAACCTTCTTGTGTTAATAAGTGGGACAACATACGGCCTTGGGCCCAGGGTGAGGTAATAAAACTATTATTATTATTATTATTATTATTATTATTATTATTATTATTATTATTATTATTATTATTATTAATAATAATAATAAGTGGGACAAAAAAGAAACCACTGTGTACTTGTCAGATTACACCGTGATCTTTATTCAAGCTAGGTTACTCTGTAACGACTCGACTCGCTACAGGGGTGACCGTTACAGGGGTGACAGTTTCAAGGGGAAAGCAAGATTTGCTGTGACTGAGTAACACAATTGGGACAAAGGAAGCGATCGTAGAGCCAGAGCTACGTGGTCTACATACGTATGTGGCTGTTTGCATGTATTCCATAATGCGTAATTATGCACTGTATTGACCAGCAATAAAGGTAGGCCTACTCATAACCTACTGTTACAAGTCTGCGCTGAAAAAATCTACATCACGTCCTACTCAAACCCACAAACTCAACGTCGGTTATGTTGCCTTGCGTCAGGGTTACCAGACGCGGAGGTTTTCATCCTCATGTCGCTCTAGGCCACCTCTAGACGGTGCATTTAAATAGTACTACATTCAATGTGACGGGGTAGACACGACATGTTGGGGACAACGTTTTGTCCTATAATTATTAAAGTAAAATCTCTAAATTTAATTTTAAATGTTTGTAAGGCAATACTCTCTCCTTGCACTATTGAATGATGTTGGGGACAACGTTTTGTCCTATAATTATTAAAGTAAAATCTTTTAAATTAAATTTTAAATGTTTGTAAGGCAATACTCTCTCCTTGCACTATTGAATGGTGCATATCACATGGGTGAGGGATTTTTATTTATGCTGTTAGCATAAAAGTCAGAGCATGACATACTAGAGGGACAAGACACAGTCATGTCCTCTATACAGTATTTCTTGTGTCGACCTTACGGAAGATATTTTCCTACGCGATTTATCTGTGTTAATTGCCTAACAGAGTAGTGTAGGTATCAAGGTAGGTATATTGCCAGGCAGTGTAGGTTTAGTTGCCACTG
The DNA here is from genome assembly GCA_000934665.2 of Catajapyx aquilonaris. Classification (NCBI taxonomy): domain Eukaryota; kingdom Metazoa; phylum Arthropoda; class Diplura; order Dicellurata; family Japygidae; genus Catajapyx; species Catajapyx aquilonaris. The sequence continues at coordinate 5,252 of JYFJ02008249.1, forward strand.
CATTATAATCCAACTTTATGTTACTTTTGTTTTTAGTGAGCTGGGACAAAAGTCATTGCGAAAGGTGCCAGTTCCGGGAGAATCACCCCCTTAGGAATTCAGCTTCGCATTTGGAAGGGAATTATACATACTGGTAGAAAACCCATAAAACGCGGGACTTCCAACGATCTGTGCGACTCACTATCACACTTGAAGGGGAGGCGACAACTGAACAACTGGAAGTGACAGTCCGCGAGATTGTCATCTATAGTAGATGTGACCTTTATTCTAAAACACAAAGTCTGATGAAAGCAATTGTTGGTTTTAAACATCTCGACCGGTATTTGAGGTTTAGGCTACTTCGACTGACAAGTTTCAATTTGGACAAGTACTGGCGTAGAATGATGGCCGCCATCTGCTGAAGTGAAAGATGGAGGAAGGAGGACAAATCCAATAGCATCGGGTTAGAATGCAGGCCTGCATAGGCTGTAGAGGGTGGAGCCAGGGTGCCGAGGGTCGTTGAGAGAGAGGGAGGTTCTGGAAGTGGGATGATAGGCCTAGCCACGGGGTGTGACGGGTCGAATTATCCCCTACATCACAGGCACTGCATGCGTGCGTGCGTGAGTGCGTGCATGCCTGATGCCCCTGGGAGCCTAATGGGCTAGTATATTATATACTGTATAATATATATTATATATATAGTATATTATCATTGCGTTCCGTAGGACGAGGAGTGAAACGCGCAAGAAGCATAATTATGATTGTGAAATGTGTCCATTGAGGTCAAAATAATCTCGAGTGACCCCCAGGAAAGCACCCTATTCCAAGCTTATATATTTGGCCATCCAAGCTACGAAATGCCATGGATTTCCGATTGGTAATGGCACAGTGGAGCAATTGTCACTGAACGTCAATGATTTAACACTTTGGCAGGCGAGACCCTCAAAAAGTAGTCTAACTGTTGCCAAACCAACTGCTTAATAATAAGCAGCTTAGAGGAACATAGCTAACCACTATTGATATTTAAGCTATTCACGGCACTATTGCAGGGAAAAAGTTATAGTGGAACATTTCAAATCACAGCACCAATATGATCGTGCAGATATTGTAGGGGATAATTAGACTAGCAGACTAAGTGAAATGAGGGGTCTGAGATTTAAAAAAAGGTCAAGTCAACTTTCGGGGGGTGTAACTTAAATAGGTGCAGCAATTATGTATTTTAATGTAATTGCGTTGTCAGGACCCTTGACAGGACCCTTGACATGACCCCTGACCAGGCTAGCTCGCAGGGTGGGGGAATAAGAGTCCGGTATGAGGTTAAATCAGTGTATTGCCGGAGTGAAAAGATAACAGGAGAGAGAGTGTGTGAAGGTCGAAGCCCCCTCCCCTTTTATACATGGAAACTGCCGCCAGGCGACGCACAAGTAGTCTATGGGATAAATGCCGATTGGATGCTGCAAGCAGATCCTTGCTGGGTATTAATGGCACATTTCCGTATGTAGCTGAACTGCAGCAACATATGGACGTAGAAAGTTTCAAGATTGCACCAGGGAAAGTTAAGTTACGTGGGCATCCGCTTTTGCTCATTTTACGACCAGTTTTTCCAAGTGGACTTGGCCGTTTTTTATCTCAGACCCCTCAATGTGTTTAGTAACTACACCACTAGAGACCTGGTTGCCAAAATTTGGCAAAAGTCATGATCAGAATGGCAGTGACAATTAAATAATTTAATGAGATGGCCCGCCGATGTATTTATACCACTGCATAAGCAGCATCGAAGCGACATCCGACGGTAAAGTGCGGAAGTAAGCGAGTCGCGACCAAGCAGGTGGCTCCCCGGAACGGCGGAATTGGGAATTCCGTGTAACTGCCGCCGTCGCCTTTTTTGCGCTTGACTAAGTCCATAGGCACCGTTTCCAAAAACAAAAGTGATTTGTAAATTTAGAAAACGCAAAATTTTGACTCCACTCCCAATGCTGTAGGCCTACGGTGCGGGAGGAGTTGTGGGAACAGTCAGGTATATATATATATATATATGCAATAAAAGCGTATGTCCATAATGTGACATGGAAAATCTATTTCCAATATTGACTGTGTATTGTATTAAATATTATTCTATTGGGTTGTGCTTCTTTCCAAGATCGTAATGTCTTGGGAGAGGAGAAAAGGCAAGGGTTTAAATACACATTTAGTACAGTTTGAAAAAATAACTAAATAACAAAGTTAGAAACAACTATCATGCTATCATTAGTGGGGATTGGTCGATCTGAGAACGATCATCATATTATACTCTACATACAGCATGTAAGCACTTCTCTCCATGCATTTCATTACTGATGCACTTGTAATAACAGAGAGCCGGGCTACGTGTATTACTGTCGCAACGGCGACCCTTTGTTATCTAAACATGAAATGTAAGCACGGCTGGGTAATGAGTATCAACATGCAGTTGCCACCAGGGTATGCAGCATTGTTATACATAGTTAGTGTTTGGTCCTCCTTGGTTGGCTGCAAGGTCTCAATTGCTATAGCAACACTATTCCATCCATGGAGAGCTCGCTTTCAGTAGAGCGAGATTCCTCTCATAAATATGGCAACAGATGCTATTATATGTGGCATAGGGGAAGCATTGCCCAGGGAGGAAGCGCTAGCTACACCCATTAGGTCCACGCACACTACAGCGCTGGTCAAAATCGCTGCATTACCAGCCATAAACACGACCTAAATTTTGGCCAGACTACCATCAAATCCACCAAATATTTCATCTAAATATTAACTTGATATCTTACTTTGGATAACAAATTAATAGATACATTTTCAAAGTAATCCCCTTACTTACCGGTAACGGTGTATTTACCATCGTGTTAATACCATACACTCAGGACAGTAACACGAATCCTGATCCGTGAAGTCCTAAACGTCTTCTGAACAATAGGATGAAACAGAAATTTGCACATGTTTTGTTTTTATGTCATTCTCGCAAGAAACTTGAATGGAGGATGTAGTTCCATACATCCTTCAAATTCGACCATGCAAGAAATGATACGCGTTCAGTCACAGGGTGTAGCACATAACAAAATGAAAATAAATGTTGAGCATTACATTATGAAAGTTAACTGCAGTAGTCTGATCCCATTGATTGAAATTGCGTAGCGCAGAAAAGCAAGGCATGAGAGTCATCTGGCGGACAAAGGATCCACTGCTCCAATCGATCGCTTGTCGCATCGCCATCTCTCCTTCCTATTGCTAACTACAGCTAGCATGCACCGCCTGCACTACACGCCAAGTTCATTCCGTCATCTACAGGCAGAATGGTAAACCAAAGCTACCGACCCTATCGGATAATAACTCTGGCAGAAGAAGAACAAGAAGAATTGGAGAAAATATTATACTGTACAATCCAAGTTACTGCCCTCTTTTACGAGGCTACTACTAGGCACAATACGTACAGGGTCATCGAAAAAGAATGTCCCATTTTTAAAACCCTATAACTCGAAAACTTGCCGACATATCTTAATGATTTAAGTTTTGAAATACTAAGGTCTAAGGCTTTGGTCTCACCTTAGTTTGTTTCGATATGAACTTCATTTGTCGCTCGGCAGATAAAAAGGGGGTAATCGGTGTCGTGCCAAACCCGCTCAGTCATATCTGGAGTTACCGTTGCTGCAATCTTATCCCGTACACATTGTTCTTGATGATGCACATAAAAAGTCGCTTCATCCATGAAACAAACCTACCGTAGGAAAGTTTTATTTGTTCAGCCTCCCAGTGTACTATGCCTAGACCTCCCCCCCCCCNCCGAAAAAAAAGAAGAAACCCCCCCAGATCACCCCAAATGACTTTTTTGTGGAGATACAAGTATGGTGAAAGATTCGCCATCTCCATCACTTACGGGGAATGATTTCAACGATAACGCCAGATATGCCTGAGCGGGTTAGGCAAGACACCGATTAGTATTTACATTTTTCCAGTACAAGGCCCTCATATCGAAACAAAATAAGGTGAGACCAAACCTTTAGACATTTCTTAACGTTTCACAACTTAAATCATTAAGATATTGCCACAGACGTGGCATGGCCAGGGTAGGTTGGCTACCCTGGGAGAGAGAGGTGAGAGAGGTGAGAAGTGTAAGGTGTCGAATAAAAGGAAGCTAGAACTTACTCCCGAAGTACACTCATTGAACCCGCTACAATGGATCAGGCATTACCTAAAAAGGGTAAGTAACTTAGGGCCTGACAATATATCCACAAGTTTTCGAGTTATAGGGTTTAGACATTCTTTTTCGATGACCATGTACTATGCATTTTGAATCTAAAATAAAAACTGATAATATATTATAGCCGATAAGACTTATTATGCACATATTCGCATTTGTAAGTAGCTTTAGTGAAATCTATTTTCCAACTCTGTTACGTGAAAGCACTCGTTACCATTCGCCCTCATCAAGTAATAACCTGCATGTTCTAATGGACACTTGATTATGCAAATCAACACTGGGAGTTGTAGTCTACAACTGAGTGAAATTCAATTTGGATTTTTTTAGCGCTCGCATTCCAACAAGACGGACATACCCTTTGTAAAAAAATCAATTTGGCGCCATGCGTCATAGCTGCCCTGTACACTATAGGCCTAGGCTCCTGTTTGCGTCAGTTTATTTCATATTGAAACGCAAACACTAGTACCTATATGATTACACAACCACTACCACACCCGCTAATTAACCGGCTCATGTTCAAATTATTGCTCTATCTCATAAGTTTGGACTATTGCGGTAACAGTCCATTACATATTGCACAGTGGGTCGACCCGAGAGCAGTGGATGCTGCGCCGTTGTTGGTTGACTGCCGCCTGATGACGTTTTCACCCAAACACCAAACCCGACAGGCTCATGTAGCCTACAGTAGGGTACTAGGACCAGGAATATGAAGACGCCACATGTTTCAAAATGCGAGAAAGTGACTGGAATTACGAAAGCCGTTTCTACAGTATCTTACCACATGATTTTAACGCGCCGTATTCTACTGTATAACAGTAGGGTATAGAAAAAGAGATATCACCGCGTGATCGTCAAATCGCTCTGCCCTTGCGACATGTACTAACATCTTCATATTTTTGGCCGCAATAGTTCTTCCACCGGATGATTCCTACCTTATGTTCTATGCGTCTGTTGCGCAAGCACACTCCGTTCCGCGCCGCGTACGTGTGTGGATCTGCGGGTGTGAATTCTCATAATAGGGTCCTAGTCTACATTTTTCAAGCTGTGAAAAATCCTCCTGATTTTCAAGACAATTTTTGTGTTCTTTGTTTGAAGAAATACGTATTAGTTTTCGAGCTATGATCGATCTAATATCATATTAATTATACGGTATCGTATTGCCCTCTGACGTCACTGTTGCCTAACATCGGTGCAGAGGCAAGAACGCACCCAGGCTGCTTTGCTCCTTTGTTTTTTTTTTTTGCTTTGTTAGAGCGACTAACAACGGAATCGAACGACCGGTAACGTTGTCAAATATCATCAGTCAGGAGTACGGATGCGCCTTTTAGGCAAAGCCCCCCTTTTCCCGCCAATTTGAGTGACTTTTAAACCAGCGATGATTTATGGAGGACTGACATTTTGGTGCTGAAAAGTGGTGAAATGCATGTTTATATGCTGATTGTATACTGTATATGGTTGAGCTATTTGTGTACAAATTTCCCAAATCCCAGACAAACACTAGGACCCCTTTGGGCATCTGACTAAAAATGGCGGCCACTTGATTGCCCGTTCATACAAGGCGGTTCTTACGCAGCAGCCGCATTTTCGATGGTGGTAACATTGGCCTAGACGTCGCCAACAACGAAGAAGAACGGTGATTTGCAGATAGCTGAGGCTCTAGCTGGATAAGAATGGCCTGGTGTAAACGGGCTTGGAGTGATGTTGACTTACCTGATGGCGATAGTCTCGTGGTCACGCAATAGTGAAAAGTGGGCAAGGTCTCGCATGTGAAATCAATGGTGTGTACTTACCCGATAGACTTGGTGCGGATGAGTGGGGTGCGCAGGTTAAGAATGCCATTCCTCTTCTTGGGCTTGTCATGGGTGATTGCAGGCGAGTTGGTTGCAGAGCTGGGGTTAGATGGGTCAGGTAGAATGCCCTGAAGACTCTCTTGGTCCCCGGGGCCGCCCTTTCCTCGGCGCCTCTGGCACCAGTAGCATACGAACAGAGTGGCGCCCATGGCGATCAGCGCCGCCAATGTAGACAGCACTGCCGTCAAGATCACGTCACTGCGCTCCATGGCCACCTGTAGTACACAAGACGCGATTTGCTGGATTATTTTCAAGGTGACCACTATACCATTCAAACTACGCATTGATCTCAACGATCCGTGAACTAAGCGTGAACACTTTACAAAGTCATCATGCTTTGGACTGTATACGTACTCACATCGGCGTGTTCATAAGTCATCGATAGCTCTTTGTTTATTTATGTTTCTTTATTTGGGGAATTACAGAGGTGGTTGCTTCTGGGCGTATCAAAAATGGTACAATCAAATATCAACATTGGGGAACGACATCGGTTGCGGAATGTTACACCAATAGGAGAATTTCTCGTGGAAATTTTTAAAGGAAGTAGTTAACTATTAAATCGGATGAATATTATTGCGCATATTTTCTCATAATCTTAGCTAAAGCAGTGGGAAAGTGTAACTAAAATACATCTCACACTCACAGTCAGCCTCATGTACTGTAGGCTACTATTTTGAGATCGCATAGTCTGAAAAACCCCAGACCTGCACTATTTCGGGGTCAGAATATTGAAAATCTTTGTACAGACGGATAGTAAGTTAATTCAAAGAGTTGTTTTTCACGGTTTTATTTATTTATTTAACTTGCAAAGCTTTGTTACAAGTGAGTACCGGTATTTAATTTGACCAGTTATTATTTCTCTGCATAACTTCATATGGAATGAAAATCATGACTTTCAGCTGAACAGAAAGGACCCGGCTAATTAACTGTTTCCAAAATTGAGCCAAGACCAGATATGGTGCACTGCCAAATTTTAAGAGGGCTGTAAGTGAAAAGCTATAGGTTGCTTACTCCAGCAACCACAGCCAATTTGAAGTATTAATACTGTATTATTGCCACATTAATTTATAGTGAGTTTTCGTTCGCTTTAGACTGTCAGCTGGAGGGGAACAATATCCAATTTCCTTTATCTTGAACTATGGAAGGTGCGATAGTCGAAGCGGTACACAAAAATATGCTGCAAAATCTTGCAGAAAGCAAGCCACTTTGCACATACGTTCTATAGACCAAGGCGATCAATTTGACCCGCAGCACCCTGTCCCCTGACCTTGTGGGGTCAAATGGCGGCCATTTTTGAAAAAAATGTCATTTATTTTTTGTAAATTTCAAATTGCCTCTCCATGGCAATGTTGGTGTCATTTCCGCATATTTCGAGGTCGACAAGTCGATTGGTAACATGAAGGAGGTCATAAGGTCGCTAGTTTGTGACCTATGACCTCCGTCTTGAAAATACCCTACTGGGCTATGTCGAATGGTATTTTCGACTAAAAGGTGGCATGTGAGGTATCGTTTAGATATAATTTGATGTCACTGAAACCGAAAACGACAATAAAAATTCGGAATAATGCATCCGGTGACCAGTGGGGCGCCATATTGGGTTTCAACTTAAACCCTTTGGTGGGGATATCCACCCGTAAGCGAATAGTAGACGTGTTTGGTATCCTTGTAGCA
>KZ539788.1:2391-13050 GCA_000934665.2 Catajapyx aquilonaris
GGGGGGGGGGGGGGGGGGCGGAGCCCCACCGGCTCGCAAAGCGAGTTGTTTTATAAAACCAACCGGGGTTGTCACCTACGATTTTTCCCCACCCCCTCGCGCTCGCTTGACCCTTGACTCTGGAGGCGTATACTCATGCAGGTCACTCGCAATCGACAAAGTCGATTGACGTCGCCAATGATGACCAGGGCAGGGCGAGGAGAATTGGCGACGTCATTTTGACGTCAATCGACTTTGTCTATTGCGAGTGACCTGGATGAGTATACGCCTCCTGAAACACCCAGTATAAATAAGAGCGGGATTCCGTAATATGATTTTCCCGAGGACCGCCATTTTGATGAATTAATTACGGCCTAATTAGGACCTAAAAAGTTGGGGGTCTGGGGCGTTTTACGTTCAGGAAGGGATGTAGTATTAGCACCATAAATGGCATCTTCTCTCCCAGAAGTGAAATATTCGGCCACTATAATATATTTCCGACCCCACTAATGGGACTAAAAATCAACGTAGCTACGGCCGCCTATGCTAGGCGAACCGGTTTACTCCGGCATGTAGCCGCGGGACCTATTATGGACCGGCTTTATCTGAGCTGGTCAGAGCCGGTGTCGGGCTCAGCCCAAGCCTTTTGGATCGGGTGGTCTACCTAAGGCGACCTAAGGCGATGGTGGTGATTGGCTGCTAGGGGACAGCCCAGGAGGGAATACTTGCTTCTGAGTGGACTACCGCCCGCGAAATGAGTCCCCCCCGTATCTGTGGCTTTCTCGAATAAACAGTGCTGGTACATGTAATTCGACTGCCTAATATTATTATCACGGGCAGCCCATACGGGAGCTGCAGAGCTACACATATTACACATTTTGCTGTGAGGAGCGGTATGGCCCGGCATGGTGGACACAATTTTCGGGCGGCTCACCGACTCCTCGGCAGCAAAAGAGTCAGTCCCATGTAGCAGTGGCAAAAGTGAGAGCAGGCTTTGCGTAGACAGGTTTGGGTCAGGCCGATTTTTAGTCCCATGTAAACGCACTCTATTACATAGTTGCTAGGTGTTTAGTTCAAAAATGACAAAAATGGCGGTTATCATGTTTTTCCACCACACCCCTCATTTAATGACTCATAGGTTAGTCTGTACTGTACCCGTGATTAACCCGAATGTTTCCACAATTATTATCTCCTTCAGCACCGCCACGTGTGCGCAGTAGTGAGCCAGAGCGACGTGTTAGCATACGCCTTCATCGTTCCACTGCCCCCAATGTGTCCAGTTCTGATCTGACTTGTAGCAAGGTTGGAGAGAATGGACGCCAAATTAGGTGAGCTGGCTTTCAAAGTAAGTTCTTCATTGCGTTCTGAAGTATTGATTTCAATGATTATTATAATTACTTATCATTTTAGGATGCATCAACATCACGATACTTAAAAGTGGTTACCATCACAATCAACGAAAGTGACTCAAGCAAAAAGCTAATCTATTGAGATTTGGAGCCTGCTTGTGCCGTGGCCTATTTGAAGAAGCAAGACTAGAGCGTGAAGCTTCTTTTATTCCTATGATTATTATTAACATTATTCAAGCTTTTATGAGTGATCGGGGCTTGAAGCTTGTTGATCTCAATATTGTTCATATGTTGTCAAGAGGGATCGATATTTTTGGTTAGGAAAGCAGCAATGAGCCTTGATTGAAGACATGACAAGAAAGGAAATGTCACAGTGGCGATAATGACTGTGTACAAATCAAGTGGCTAGTATATTAAGACCTTCATACTTTGCTCAGTGATACTTTGTACTCACAATGACATTCATTTAAATAACGATTTTTTCTGCTCCTTTTGAGGGCATCAGGGAAATTGTCTTTTTTTTTTAAGTCATGTCTTTTGTGACTTTTGCAACACCATTTTTGCCAATAGAGACGTAAAAATGACAAGATATTTCTGTGATGCGTGGAATGTGCTGGGACAGAAGAGAATGCCTGTGAATTGTTTGCTCTCCAGCAGGTGTGCATGAAGTATAAGGGGCACAAGTGCAAAACAAACATGCACAAGAGAGTGAAGAAGTGGCGCCACCTATTTCAGCAATCAGCTATTTCAGTTAGTGCTTCCGCGACCTGCATGTGAAGAAATGCAGGTTAATTTACAATGACTTCAGAACATCAGTTGTGTGATGGAGTTATGAATTCGGCAGATTAAATAGTTTCAATTTTCCAATCATAACATGAAAACTTGCCTTTTGTTATTTACATGCAGTCATGTTTTGGATTGGCATAAGAGTAATCATTCCTTATTATTAAAGACAACATAACCAACACACAAGATGGACGTCCTGGCATTACTATCTATAAAGGAGAAAATGTGCCCATGGGGTTTAAAGTGATGAAACTGCCATTATTGGGAGATTTTTGTTTACTGAACATTTTGCTAAGAAAAACTTTCGAAGGCCTCACATATTAGCAATTCATCATAACATTTGGGTCAGGACTAATATATTGCAGAAATAATGTTTCTAAGTGATATAATGATCAGACCAAGCCAGTCCTCCACTGTGACTTGTACAAGGTGGCAATAAATTTCACAAAATACACACTAATTTAACAAGTTTCCCTATTGATAACTGGGCAATTCCACGTGAAGTGCATCACCTTTTTCACGAACAAATTTGCCCGTCGGTGAGTGAGAGATATGTTGTAGTTCAGGTTAGGTTAGGACCTTTCCCATAAGGATTTGCTCCGATGATACGTGGTTGCCTATCTACATGCGCTAATTGTACCTTAATCACATTTAGAGGCATCCCACTATTACATTTACAAGGCAACATAAATGCATGATGTAATACATGTTTCATATGTGAAATTGTCTCCTCTTTACGAAAAAATGTTCATTTCCCGACATCTGTGCAAAGTAATGCCAAAAAGCGAGATTTATGGGGGGAGATGTAATTTTTGAATCAAAGGCCCAAGTCAAATTCCATCACATTGATATCAAAATACGCCTCATAGTGTCCTCTATCTGCGATGCAAACGGAATTATGGGGAACGAAGGGGTTACGGAGCTATAGGTATTGACAGGGAGCGCTGCTGGAGTGCCACGCCAGCAGAGTGAAAATAAGTGGCCCATATCAGCCATATGGAGCCAGAAGGCATTTTCATTACATATCTAAATAGTGAACGCTGATTTGCACTTTGACTAGGAAGGTCTAGAGGTATAAATAAACAAATACAGAGTAGGCTACAAGGAATTCTTATTCTAACTCAATCAACATTTTTTGACATTGACACGGGATATTCATTTATTCTCACTTTACCATAGTAAATACACTGAATGTACTTCATAGATTGTTCAAGTTGAATGTTTTCTTACAATTAGATCCTTATTCTCATAATTGGGAATAAAACAGTTGCATTGCAATATTCCAGGCGTTGTGCTTGCTATAGCAAATCTCTGCACAGTTCATCCTTTATTGTCTCGTGATTATCTGACGAGTAAGAATATATGTTTCCTTTTCAAATTCGACAGTCCATGTGTACATTGAAATTGGGTCCAGCACCATTGTTCCCCCGCCCCCTGGGGGCAAGCTAAAGAGGTCCTCATTTTCATGTTACCCCTTATACACCATCGCAAGGATCCTTCCCATGCATTGTGGCATGAAAGTGTCATTTTGCTGACACACCAAAATCTTCTTTGTGATTCAGCAGATTAATAAATTGATATTTGTTTTTAAAATGCTAATCTGCGCCTCTGTGGCGTAGAAGACTTTTGGGGTTTATTTTTATTTCCCATATAGGTGCTCTAACAGTTGTTAGCACAAAAATATACAGCGCGCTGAGGTGTCTTGCTTTTTTGAATAAGAGAGGATAGCAATACTCCCATGTTCAAGCTTTCTGTCCTTTATGGCAGCAGCTAACTGTAAAAATAAACACTTCTTCTTTTCCCATATGAAAAGACTGAGCTTTATTTTGTGCGACGCGACGATAGTCAAATTCTCAGCAAAATCTATTTGCGCCATAAGTCCATTTTATTTCAAGCCCCAATAAATTATGCCTGCGTTCTGCTGACAAAATTGTGGGATCTCAGTTTAATGATTTTGATGCAGAACTGTTCAACAAACTCGCCTGCGGGTAATGTTTCATGGGTCAAAGTGCGCCTGTCTGTGCTTTCCCACTGCACTGGTTGAATCACACTTCTTCGATGCTCTCTTTGTTGTACAGTTTAAGCAACAGGTCAAAAAAGCAGATTTGCTGTAGCAAGCACAATGCATGGAACATTGCAATACCACTGTTTTATTCCCAATTATGAGAAGAAAGATCTAATTGTAAGAAAATATTCAAATTTAACAATCTATGAAGTACTAGCTATGGGGTTCAAATTCTTTTGGCCACTTTATCCTGGTCTTGAAGCAACCCTTCGCACAGGCCCCATGGTGAAGAAGTGTGTGTGTGGGTGTGCGTGTGAGAAGGGTTGCTTCAAGACCAGATAAAGTGGCCAAAAGAATATGAGCCCCATAGTACATTCAATGCATTTACTATGGTAAAGTGAGAATAAATGAATAAAATTAATTCTTATTAATAATTCTTGGGTAGTGCTTGACCCTATATCGGGTATGCGGCACGGACCTTTATTGTAACTTGTAGTACATAGACCATATTTTTGAAATGCCCGGGCCCACGGACAGGATGACAGGAGGGGATGTGCAAGGTGCAGTGCAATGTCTTAAACGTGGCCATGTTTAGTGAACTCCCCCGGGTGGTTTAGTCTGTTGGAAATACCACCCGAGACGAAGCCAGAGGTGACCCTGAACTCTGCACGAGATGAAGGGGGTGTCCCCGGGCTGGGATCGAACCCGGGACCTTAACATTCGTGGGCGCATACGTTACCGCAGCACCACTCCGCCTCCCCGCGTGAGAATAAATGAATATCCCATGTTAAGGTTTAAAAAAATGTTGATTGAGTTAGAATAAAAATTTCATGTAGCATACTCTGTATTTGTTTATTTATACCTCTAGACCTTCCTAGTCAAAGTTCAAATCAGCGTTCACTATTTAGATATGTAATTGACACTGGGCTCACAGCTCCCGAGCCAAGCGGTCGTGAGCTACCCAGCTCCCTCAGATTGACTCAGTCAAATTGTTAGTCAAGTGGTGTGCTTCTCCTGCTGCAAGATGGCTAACGCTTGAGCAGGTTGCTCAATTACTGGACGACCGTATGGACAGGCTCAAGGGCGAGTTGGATTCCTCCCTAACAAGAGCTATTGGAGCCATTGAAACATCCTGGACAGCTAAGTTTCAAGAGTGGACCCATGCTGTCACCGAGTCAACCCGGGCAACAGAGGATCTCCTCCAGCAGCTGCCCTATTTGGAGTCGCAGGTAGAGAACATCGAGAACCAGTCACTCCGTAACAACCTAGTCATATACGGTGTCAAAGAGATAAAGGACGAAACCTGGGATCAATCTGCCGCCATTTTACGCGATTTCATTGAGGCCCATCATGCTCTCCACCCCGCCCCACGTACCGTGCCCTTGGAGAGGGCCCACAGGCTGGGAAGGATACCAGGACAACGACCTTTGATAGAGAAGTTCGCTTTTTTTTTTGTGGATCGTGAGTTGGTCAAGTACAAGTCTCCGGCTCTGTCGGGGAACCCAATTCCGTTGCCGAGGACTTCTCTCAGAAGACACGCAACAAGAGAAGGCAGCTTACTTCTTTCCTAAGAGAAGCACGGCAACAGGGGAGGACTGCTCACATGCGGCTGGACAAACTTTTGCTGGATGGAGAACTATTGACACCCAGAAAACGCCGAGGTATCTCCACCTAGCGGCCAGCGTTGTAAGTTCTTGAGTGCTCGAATGGCTGTTGGCCATGGCAGGCTTCATGAGAAATGTTGATGAGCACTCACAAATCACTCCAGGGGCGGGCTGCCCCGGGTCGGATCCTTCCCAAAAGCGGGTCAATGGGAAGGGCAGGATTATCTTAACCACCCAAAAAATCCAGGGATCGGTTCTGCCCCAGTTCCAGCCCCCCAGATTGGAGGAGCAGAGAGGCCAACCCAAATGCACGGAGATCGTGCAATGCCGGCTTGCTCCTCCATCTGTGGAAGGCTAGACCCGGGGCAAACCGCCCCCTGGATTTTTTTGGGAGGGGGGTTGAAGATAATCCGGCCTTTCTCCTGTCTTGAGTTTGGGGAGGATCCGGCCCGGGCCAGCCCGTCCCCGGATGAGTGAATGCAATATTGCACTTTTAGGAAAGCTATATATAGGCATATGCTTAGTTTGCAGATCATAAACTCATTAAAAGGCACATGTTGACACTGCAATAAATTATGTAGCTCACTGCCCATAACAGTACTGACCACCACATAGGCACATATGGTGCAAGCATAGGGCATAATATTGTAAATATTTGGAGGCAATATGTTGGATTATTAATTGATTGTCTTATGAAAGTGAAGACGATGCTGCACTGTGAGCACATCCTGAAAATGGAGAAGAAAAGCATGCAACAACAAGCATTGCAGTTCTGACTGACCTGTATCTGCCATGAATGAAATTTATTATTTCACTGATCTATTGTTCTCGTGTTATGACAACAGGGCGCATGCAGTATGATACTATAATTATGCTGTCATACCTCCCCCAAAATATGTGTTGAATACAGAACTGATATGTAAATACTCATATCATTGCTCCAGATTGTGCAAAAAATTGGTTTCCGTGGGTTTGGGACGTTTCAGAGTTTGGAGATGTACTACTGCAATTTCACAGGCCACTTATTTCGCCCCTTGCACATGCCCACTCTTCCAAATATCATTTCCTTTCATAAGAGTTGTTTTCAGGAGGTCAATGGGCACAGTAACATTTAAGAAATCGCACTCCTGGGCCAACATTTCGCTTTTTTTCAGCCGCTTGAACTACATGCTGGTATACGGCCAGAGAGAGGCCTTGTTGGGGTCTAGCACTCAAAAACTTAAGAATGTGTCCGCCAATGGCGCCACCTCCGATTTTCTGGGTGTCAATATGCTATTGCCGAAGATGATGGCCTCTCAATAAAATTCCCCTCCAAGCCCGGTCTAACCAAATATCCTCCCTGCTGACCAATTTAGCCAGAAAAGGCTTCATTCCCCTTATGATCCCCCAAGGGTGCCAAAACAAACCAAGAGCGATACCTTTCCACCGCTGCGCTGGCTAATCCCAATCAGTCTGAAGGCACAAAGGTGAGCCAAACGCCCCTGAGGGACCAGCAAGCATTGGTAAACCGGGGAGGCGGAAGAGGGAACAAACAGTGAAGGAGAGCCGGTGGTGTAGTGAAGGTCAATAATGTTCGGGTTGATACGGACCTTGATTGGGTCTGCAGAGTGGAAGGTGGATTCAAAGATGGATGTAGGCATATATACAAATGTGGTGCCTGGAAC
Source organism: Catajapyx aquilonaris (assembly GCA_000934665.2). Classification (NCBI taxonomy): domain Eukaryota; kingdom Metazoa; phylum Arthropoda; class Diplura; order Dicellurata; family Japygidae; genus Catajapyx; species Catajapyx aquilonaris. Next base: position 9,779 of record KZ539788.1, read on the forward strand.
ATAGACGGGATTCCAGTGAATGACGCAATTAATGAGTGTGCACAATATTTTGTATTCCCGGGATGTTATGGTTTCCTTGAAACGTGGTCTCCTTGAGACAATAACTACCCAAGATGTAAGTAATTACTTCCAAACATGTGCAGTTAGATCGGCCAAATTTGGTCGCTATTCAAGTGGCTTATTTTTGTTGGTACATGAGACGCTCATGCCCGTTTAAATGGAATCTAGCCCATATTTTATTTTTTTTTGCATATTACGTTTCCTGCACCGGTTAGAAGGGTCACCTATGGTTTAATCTACCTTCCCCCAAACCCTCTCTTCGATTCAATATTGATGCAAGTTAAAGAAATAGTTGAAAATAGTATGAATAGGGGAGAACATAATTATTTTGTTGATGGGCGACTTTAACTCGAGAATCTCTGAGTATAACCAAGTATCTCCTAACCCAGGATTAATATTTGAAACTGAGAATCACAGAAAATCAAAAGATAAAGTATTGAATCTAAGAGGGAAAAAGTTAATTCAGTTTATGGATTTATTCTCTCTCCGTGTTAAATGGTTCAATGACGTCAGACCCTACTGGAGAATACACATTCATAGGGAGGACGGGACAAAGTGTCATAGATCTGGCTCTGTGCACATATGAACTGAGATAATCAATAACGGACTTTAAGATTCACAATAAAATTGCCTCAGACCATCTATTTATTTCGAACGAGATGTCGCTTGAAGGGGAAGAAGGAGATCCTGAGAGACTGCAGAAAATATTTTTTTTTGATCAGTCCAACAGAGGGCTTTGAATTTTTGGCGGACGAGATGCATTTGTTAGATAAGTGCAAATGGGAAGGGTGAGCAGCTATAGAGACAGCTCAATTTTTGATTAAGACATTAACGGACTTACTTAATGACTATGGATTTATTGTTACAACCAAGGGGACCTCAAAGGTACAAAAAAAAAACCTGACTGGTTTGACGATAACATGAAAACTATGAAAAAAAGCTACTGGATTAGAACTAAAAAAAATGCAGAACACTAACGATGAGGCTGACAATAAAATTTACTTGGTTAGTAATAGAGCGTACAAAACACTTATCGTCGCTGTGGAGTCAAAACCACGTAACTCGAATAATACTAATTTTTCAGGAGAGAAAAAAAACTAAATAAAAATATTACACTTGCATTGAGATTTAATTGCTTCACCTGGCCATATCTTCGCTCCTATTGGGCAAAAAATTACGCCGTTTTGATGGCAGATGCAGCGCAAAATCCCCGATTTTCAGGACCAAAAACCCGAAATCGGCCGAAAAGCGAGTTACGCGGTTTTGACTCCACAGCGACGTTATATCAGCAAGGAAAAAGTTGTACTACTCAAGCACACTCCAAAAACTAATTGGGTCTAATAACTCGCGCGAATTCTGGGACACCGTTCAAAAATTTCAACTAAAAACAAGAGCAACGAAATTCCCTGAGGAGATTTGGTATCGATACTTATTGGATTATTATAAATCTAAGGCACAGGGGCCACTAGATTTGTATGCTATTTACCTGCCACATCCGCTAGATCTAGACTTTACAATGAAAGAGCTAGAAGAAGCTTTAAAAAAACTTAAAAACCGAAAAGCTACAGGCCCGGACCTACTTCCGTCTAAACGAACTTTGGTCGGTTTCATCAACAACTCTAAGGGAAATGTTACTGATGATCTTTAATATATTCTTAAATGATATGATAATACCGGCAGACTGGGTCTCAGTAAATGTGATATCTATTTTTAAAGGAGATCCTTTAGAAGCGGCAAATTACCGTCCAATATCACTTCTGAATAATGTAACCAAAGTGCTTACAGCAATTATGGAGGCTAGAATAAGAAAGTGGGCGGAAGATTTGAATGTTTTACCCGAATTCCAGATGGGGTTTCACCCAAATAGGAATACTAGCGACCATCTATTATTATTATTCAAAAATATACATCCAAACCGAAAGGAAAACTTTTTGCAGCCTTTCTTGACCTTACAAAAGCCTTTGACAATGTATCTCACCAGAAACTATTCGATTCCCTAGGAAAGCTAGGATTGGGAGGAAGATTAATTACATTAATTCAAAAGATCTAGGAGAATGCTTCAATTATTGGTCACGAAAGAGATCCTAATATTAAAACCACCAAGGGAGTCCTGCAAGGTGAACGCTTATCTCTTTTACTGTTTAATCTGTTTATGGCAGATTTGGTAACAATATGTGAGGAAAACGATGTACCAGGAGTAAACTTTGGACCAGGAACAAAGGATATTCATTGTTTCCCAACCAAAAATAAACACTGAAGCAATCGCGCATCAATGGAGAGGGACATATCAGCACAGCTGAGGAAATAGGTCGCAACACCCCCNCCCCCCCCCCCCCCAAAAAAAAATAAATAAATAAAATAAATAATAATAATAATAATAATAATAATAATAATAATAATAATAATAATAATAAATCTATCCTCGTTCACAAGATCCTTGCTTTCACCCCTTCATTAGCACAGGGTGACACGAAGCTACGTATAAAGGACATAATAAATTATCAGCACAACGGAGGAAGGATCATGACACCACACCATCTCACATCAAAAATAATATCCATCCACGCTCACAAGTTCCTTACTTCTCACCCCAATTTGCACAGGGTGTGGTGAAGCCAAAAGGACATATCAGGACAACGTAGGATGATGATCACGTGAAGCGTCAACGTGAAATAGGAGCTGACCAGGTTCACTGCGATGATCCCGGCGTAGTCCGGAAGTATTCTGTCCGTCAGTAGAACAGGAAGCAGCAACTAGTAGCAGGTCAAATCCAGACGATAAAGTCCTTGTAGGATTCCGCTCCAGGGTGTACAGTACAAGTGCTAGGGAAGCATGTACACAGTCACACCAAAACCAGGTGGTAACAAGAGGCAACAATATTTCCGAAACGACTCCGATCTCAGAAGAAACGGAACTAGTCGTAAAAGTACGAGTGCAAATAACAAGCACGTACTTAACACGTAAGGTTGCTAGCAGCAACAACGCAGCTGAACCGACTCCTACAGGAGGTCTGTTAACTTGGAGTGCAAGGTTGAGCTAGAACAATACCACATGTGCAGGAATTTTGCACCCATTTTGCAACATTTTGTACCACCAAGAAAGAGTTTTGCACCCCTACACTCTTAGCCCGGTCACCTTTATTAAAGGTGACGAAACGGCCTGTTTTGTCACCTTTATTTTAGAAGGGTACATGGCACCTTTAAAACAAAAGG
>JYFJ02008252.1:0-12919 GCA_000934665.2 Catajapyx aquilonaris
CGCTGCGGATTTTCCGCGCGAGATCGCATAGGTTTTCCTCATTCTCACAATGACGGGGTTTTCCGCGTAGCTTATTGGAAAGCAGGTTTTTTTCCTCAATGCGGATTTTCCGTGCGAGATCGCATGAAAACGCAGGGGTTTTCTCCATTCTCCTCATATGGTGGGTTTACTTCTTTTGCCTTTTCCTTTCCTCTTACGGGTTTTCCTCGTAGCTTATGAGAAAGCGGGGATTTCCTCAATGCGGATTTTCCGTGCGAGATCGCATGGAAACACTGGGTTTTCCTCATTCTCCTCATTATATCTGGTGGTTTGATTTTCCCTTCCTGTTACGGATTTTCCTCGTAGATTATTAGCTGTAGGAAAAGCAGGGGCTTTCCTCCATGCGGATTTTCCGCACAGGATCGCACGGTGTTTTTCCATTCCATTGCGGTTTTTTCGCAACTGAATATGTACGAGAAAGGATTTTCCCACATTGCGACACTTTCTCACATGTTTGTCAACCGCTGACCGTCAGTTTGCCAATATTAATAATAATTGAACTCTCACCCTCCATAGCTTCAGGTAATCATATCGAAGAAGTGTACAGAATGTGCCAGACAAAGTCCCACACGTACAAAGTAGCAGCAATTGCCCTGCCCTGTTGTACTTTGAGATACATTGTCTCAGGACAAGCTTGATAAGCGGTTCAAAATCCTTGCAATTTTAGGCTTATTAATAACTTTGATTTGCCCTGCACTTTGCACCTTGCTCCGTTAAACTTTCAATTGCGCTCAATTGGCCTGCACTATCCAAGGCAATGATGGATATTATTATTGCAATGGTTAATTTTTTAGTAATTGCAGTACTGTAACCTTCCCCTGAATTGGTCCAAAACGCAGTGAACCAGGGTATTTTGGAGTTTGCACTTTTAGCACACTGATGATAACCTTCTGGCCTTTATTTCCATGTCAGTTTACAGTTACTTTTTCCTACTTGCTTTCCATTATTTTTGTGGCCATATTCAAGGGCTATCCCCCTCTCTTTAGATTTGAGATGACATTGACCATAATAAATGGTGGCCAAATCAAAACAACGCTCTTTTTTTGTATGTGTTTCCACACACAAGGTGTTTGAACAATGTGCTGACATCAGATATTTGTCGATACTCAAGTTCCATTGGAGATATTGACAGGTCGAAATTTTATGTTGCGTTTGTCTGGTTGCGTGTGTTAATTGAACCAGTGTTGCTTTCTAGACGGGATTGAAAAGTTGATATTAACCCGGATATTATCTGGCTACTCCTTTTGTTGGCCTATTGCCAATGGGTTATTCAGAGGACAGTGATAAATACAATGTTTGAAATCGGATTTAAATAAATGCTCAGTAAGGAAAAGGGTATGTTTACTTTCCAAATCTATACAAACCAACATTAAGGTCAGCAGTCATTAAAGTAAATTTAAATTAAATAATGTAAAGCTGAATCTCACTTGTTGGAAATAGCTGAACCCAATATTTATTTATTTATTTACACACTAGTTGACTAGTGGTTGAGTTGCCATAATATTGTTGCTTTTGTGTATATCAAATAACACGTAAGCATAAATATTCAAACAGAGAAAAATGGGCATGTGACTCCGTTCTCTGGAAAACTGACAGATAAAGTAATAAATGCAAATTCTTAACAATTACACCTACAGTGCATGAGCTACTTAGTGCATATTTTCAGCATTAAAAGAGGCAATAAAATCTGTCAGCTAATGAAATAAAATGCATGCAAAATAATATGTAATTTAATGCTGAAGGCCAGTTATATAAATATGCAAATTTATGATTGGAGATTTTGCATTAATTTTGCATTGATACATCTACCCGGTTGAGCATACGCGAATGAAGGGAGTTACTCCTTTAAAAAGTACACGCACTTTCAATATGACCGCAGATATGAATCTAGTGCTTCTGTTCAAACTCCAGTGATATAATCTGATCCTCCCCCCCCAACTGCTGTGTCTTTCGACTTTAGACTTTGGATCCTCCCCGTTTCAAACCCCTGTACACCTTAGGGGGATATTAAGTCACCGATCAGCATATAGATAAAACGGCTGCACGGTTGTGTGCATGCTCTCCTCTCATGATCTTTGTCTGCAAACAACGTCACCGACTAGTGTCGTCAACAATGAGTAACGAGGTCATTGAGGTAGAAGGAATATACAGGGTGGTGCGGTGCCACAGCTCAACACCTGAAAATAATGTTGTAAAGTAATAACAATAATAATAATCAATTGTTCTATAATGAGTCAAAGCGGTTCTTTAAAAAGGCAACCATTAATGCCAGCTGCTGGGATAAACAATCCGTAATGTCTCTTGCTCAGTTGACTCATGGAGATGAACGCTGCACGACCCTGTAAATAAATAAATAAAACGGATTTGAAAGCAATGAACTTGCAATGATGCAGGTGGAGAAGGAAAAGCTCGCAGCAATTAAACCAGCACGTGATTGGCGAGTGGTTTCGAACTGGAAGATGCTCCCAATTAAGATAAGTTTAAGGCGCTGTCATTGCCCATTGGATTTATGGATATCAAGGCTATAGATACACAATGATAGAAGTCGAAGGTTAGCTGATCTAGTTTGTCCAGTTTGAACAGCTTCGGGCTGAAAAGGAAGCTTTTTTTTTCTCAAATTAAACAGAAAAGACCGATTAACCATAGGTGATGCAACTGATACTGCAGTGACGTCTTAGCACGTCGATTGTCACAAAAAGAAGTGCAATAATTATTAATTAGTTGCACATGTCAGCATGAAAAACGCATCAGTTGCGTCACGCTTGATTACAAAAGATTCTCCCCAAAATTAAAGCATGTTCCACAAAAATAGAATCCATGATGACCTTTTCACTTTTTATAGACGAAGGCCAAATGCATTAAGATTGCATCACACTATTATATTTGTACACATATGGAAAGGCCTTTTTTTTTCCTTCCATGCGGATTGACAAAGTTCACTCGCTGACCAAACATGTTTACACCGGTGTGCGTCGTAGCCTAAATAAAAATTGGGGTCCATCTGTTGCATCACACTTATTTTTTGCTCTCAATTCATTTCCTGTCGAAAGGCAGCACATGCTTCTATCACAATATCCTTCTCTAATTTAAACTAAATAAATTATAATTATGTCATCTCCAATGGTGAAACTAATTGCAAAATTTCTTTCTCAGAGGAAATTCAATGCTTTACCAAGAAGCGAGTCCCAGCCGCATGCTTCACCTTCATGCTTCCGAAGGAGATATCCGGAGAGGAAGTGAGCACCGCACAGTTGTGGGTCTACAAATTCAAGGATGAGAAGGACAAAGGGAACCAGACCTTTGTCATATCGGACGTCCGAGTCACATCTGGAGACATCAACCACAGCGCGACACCCACAAGACAAATTGCAGCAGAGGAATTTGATATAAAAGGTATTAACCAATAAAAAGAGGGTCATTTTACATTTTGCTAACAATCGTTTATCTTCAGAGGGCTGGATGAAGTTCGACATTGCCCATCCAATGCGTAAGTGGCTTGAGCGCTCACACCTCCACCGAGTGATGCAGATATCATGCAAAACCTGCGCCTTAGATCGTCCAGATTCACCCGTAGGGACTGAAGCACCTATCAGGCCTTTCATCGTCATCAACACGTCGCAATTCAATCGGGTGAGTAGACATTCCCGGGTTCACAAACTGCAATTGAGTAAGCAGTCGATAAACATGACGTATGATTTACAGAGGCGACGACAGCCCCGACACCTTGAGTGCTCACCAGGCATGTCCGACTGCTGCAGGGAATCTCTGACCATCTCCTTCGAGGAGATTGGATGGGATTCGTGGATAGTTGAGCCGAGACAGTACAACGCTTACTACTGCAAGGGGTCATGCACCACGATTTCTTCGGTGGCGCAGAGCGAAACACATCACACGTCAATCGTGCAGGTATGAACCTTACTGCAACATAATAATATATCATTTGTGATCAAACCTGAACAGATAGTAATTTGACAATTTATTACAGCGATACTTGAACAGTGCGAGGAGTCGTGGGCACAACGTGGAATTCACGCCATGCTGTACGGCCAAGCACATGGCGGCAATGTCTCTGATATATCTGGACAACCAGAAGAACATAGTGCAAAAGACGTTACCGGACATGGTGGTTCAATCATGCGGATGCAAGTAACGCTAAGTTCCACATCAAATGTAACCACAACAATGCAAGAAATGAAGCTTTAAAGACTCTCATCTCCGGGAGAGAAGAAACAATGCAAAATGTAGACTGAAGTTGTGTAGCTTCCCAATTTACGAGGGAAAGCGATGTGTATTTTTGTGCGCGTCTAGTAGTATTTAATGAGATAGTTTGTTGTTGTTGTTACCTGAAATACTCGTGCTTTTTCTGCTTTTCCTGGCTAAAAATAATTCACAAGTGTGAATTGACAAGTATGGTGTTAAACCAAACCTTTTATTAGATTCTTTCTTTCTCAGTACTGCCTGGAGCAGCTTTTTCGTCTCTTTAGTATGTAATTATTTATGTAACTATGTCGCAACATGATGCTTTTTTATACATCTTCTTTTGTACGTTCAATTAAAAACCAGCCTCTATATCCTGATCGATTCCATTTCGGCGATAAGATCCATATGCCGGAAGTCATCTGGATTGTAAGTGAATCTGTGCATTAGGTTCAGCTTCTTGTCGTCGTCTCCAGCGTAGTAGAGCTGCAGCTGATTCACCAAGCACTGCGCTTCCTGCACATTCTGATGAGGAAAAGTACGGCTCAAGATCTTGCCAAATTCATCGTTACAGCATTTGCTTACAATCACGTTTTTGTCAAACTCGCCATGCATCAAAACGATGCCTTTGTCTTCAGCCACATCCACGTAATTGACTAGCGTTAAACACTCGGGCGAGTTTTCACGATACGCCTGAAATAAACTCAAGTTTAACGGTGTCAAGACATTAATTAGCAGCACATACCTGGTAGTTAATGAGAGACGTGAAATGACACTGATGCCCTGAAAACTGACACACGATGAATTCGTACCCTTGGTCTCTCGGAAGCGGAAGCAGAAACTGAAACAAATGGACACACATAATAATTACTGATATCATATCATGCGATTACAACACTCACAGTCGGAAACTCTTGCTCTCTGAGCTTCTGCTTTTTGTACACTTCAACGGGTATGATTGCCGCGATCGCATCCTTATCCTTGTAATACATCTTCCATATTTTTTCGATCTCATCCGGAGTCTTATCTTTCAGAAGGTCCAACTTCATCACATCGTCCAGCTTCTGCCCAATTAATTACAGGTTTAGATATGTGCAATTTATTGACATTTCTGATGGGTTACGTACTTTCTCTTTAGTCGCTTGTGGCGTATCCAACCCCAATGCGGCTTTTGGCTGTGGAGCCGCTTCCGACACCTTATTCCCTCGTTCAAGGGCTGACTTATGCTTCTTCGCCTTCTCCTGCTCTGCAATCCGTGTCAGGAATTCTTCTGGCGACGTCCTGCAATTGAGGGCATGATTGCAGCAAGCGTGTACAGTAAGTACGGGGTTTGCTCACCTCTGCAGAGCCGCAATCTTCGAAGCGTACTTGTCGAAGTATGGGTTAGACTTCAGCTTCTGAACCGCCTCTTCAGCCAGTGCGGCTGGAGTGGTTGCAATACTGCGGCTGCCGGACATCCTCAGTACTACTCGTGTGGTGTTCAGTACGACCCGCAGTGGCCACCGCAATGCCATGCCCAACTGCAAACATTGGCCAATTAGTTATAATTGCATTTAAATATGAAGAGTACAACATGTGCTTACCTGAACAATGTCAGAGGTTTATGAAAAGAGAATAAGAGATGTGATATAACTTTTGCTTTTGCACATCTGAGTACAGATGGCAACACCAGCTGGATTGTTATTAGTATCGACTGCTTCTACTACTTGATATCGTCCATCACTAATTTACCATTACTGTACTTTGATGTACTGTACATTGAAGTATGGAGCTGCCAAAAAAAAAAAACAACAACTTCAACAGCCGGTATGAGCTGATGATTTGCATAACTTCCTGATAACTATAGAGTCTAGATCGGTCTAGATTGTTAGGCACAAAAAAACAACCTTGAAATAGGCACTTAAATAGGCATTAAAAACAACTTCTTAAAGGCACAAAAAATTAACATTTTGGGTGCATAATGTAGGATAATGTTACCAAAAAAAAAAGTTAAAAGCTTGACAAATTTTAGTCCAGGTAGTTCAGGCATCGATGAGGAACGGCAGATAATGGCTGGGGAAGGACGAATATTTCACCTGTTTCGTCTCTGCTGTCCCGAGTGTGCGTCGGAAGCGCGTCTGATGGGGTCAGTGACCCGCTCCTAGCGCCGGTGCCAGTGACCTCTGGGTTGGTGGTCGACAGCGGGGCAGACACCGCCTGCGACATGGGGCAGAACCGGCAGAACCCTAGCTGGACCAATCAATAAGTAGGTCTATATGTAACCTTTTTTAAAAATTCGCACCCCGGAGACTTTGTCTCATTGGGTTGGGGTTCGCGGACATGGGGTTTATAGAGGCTAGAAGAGTAGAGCTCGGGGCTGATGAGCTGAGGGCAAGATTTGGCTTGGTTGAAAATTATGTCCAGGGCTGGTGTGCGAGGCTGGGGCCATTGATATGTCATTGAATGTGGAGGCTAGGACACCGGGGCTGCCCCTAGGGTTAGTCAAAGTCCACTCAGGTTTACTCATAGGGATTATTTGCCAAACGGTGCGTAGGTGCCAGCGATACACTGTGCGGCAGCATACGATCATGTAGTCCAAATATGTTTAACTTTTTGTTCGTCATGGTCGGCCATGGCGTTAGTGAGGCAAGATGGCGGGCTTCTTTTGGCGCCAGATCTGACGTCGGGGCTACGGGATTGGATGGGGGGACTAGTTGCGCGGGCTTTCTGGCCAATGAGCATCGAGGAAGCGGCAGATAATAGCTGGCCGGGAAGGACGGGATTCGCCCCCCTTTCATCTGTGCGGTCCCATGCGAGTCGGAGGTGCCTGCTGTTAGCGATCAGTGACCCCATCCTAGCTCCGGGGCCAATGACTTCTGGGTTGGTGGCCAACAGAGGGGCAGGAACCGTCTGTGATATTGGGCTGAACACTGGGCCAATGAACCCGGGGTCGATGGTCGCCACCGATGAACCTTGGGCAAATCAAAGTAAGTAGGTGGTAGGTCACCTTTTAATTCGCAGTCAGCTTTGCTGGGGGGCGGACATGGCGTTTGACTAGTTAGAGGAGTATCGCAGAGCACGGGGCCGAGCTGAGGGCGAGATCTGGCTTGGTTGGGAATTTATGTCCATGGCAGGGGCGATAGGGGCTAGCCTCCCATCACAATAAAAAAAGGTGGCGGCTTTGATGAAGCATCATCGAAAGCGGGGAGGAGGCTAGAAAGGAGGCCATCTTGATTCCGAATTGCAAGATGGGCGGATGAGATGGGTATACACCCCAGGGTTTCCAGTTTGGCCCCGGGGCGGCCCGTGGGGTTAAGCAAAGTGCATTCAAGATTAGGTTTACTCACAGGGCATACCCTTCTTTTTTGACACAATGGCGCATTAGACGAGCTTTTACCGTGTGTTTCATAACTTAGATCACATTTACGAAGGCTGTTGAAACACGGTTGAAACGTAGTGGAGGAGAAGGAGATAAATCGTCCTTCTGACCGACTAAAATTTGGGGTTATTACGGGTTATTATGTTGAAATACTGTACCAATGTGATTCATGCGGCGTTTAACCCGATATTATCATCTAATTTTGAAACGCACGGCACTCTCGACTTAAAACGAAGTGCACCACATATTTTTACGCGAGTGCTTCTTGGTTAATCAGGTCCTGGGCAAAGTGTTGGAGTGTGCTGCCCCGCGTCGGGGTCAACAGGTCATCACAGACCGGTAGTTACCCAAGTTGTATCTTTTTTGTCATTTCAGATGGGCCACCTCCAGTGATGTGCAAGCTTCTATTCTGATGTTGATTGACCTAAGTCTGGTTTTAACCCTATATTAACACCTCACCAATGTCCAATGGCATACTTGTGCGAAAGGGGTTCAAAGATATGTGCAGGTGGGAGCGGATTTGGGCTATGTGACCTTGGTGTATTGCACTGGATAAGGGCTGCTTGGAAAATGTTGGGTAAAAAAATGATGGGAAATAAATAAATCCTCTCAGGTTGAAACTTGTGAGTGCAGCTACAGCTGCCCTTGCAAACCGAAAGCCACATTTTTAATCGGGAAAATATAGGGAGAAGGATTCAAGGCCGCGATGTCCTGGTGTCGACAGTTTGAGCTTATTGCTAATTAATCGAGTTGTATGATACATATTTAGCAGTCCAATGTGACCGATGTCCATGTTATGCCGATTTAAAAAAAAAATAATTCTCCGACACCATTATTGAACCGGGATCCGCCACAATTGGGCCCATTTATAATTTTTGATTGTATAGTAAACTCTGGGAATTGATGTTAAAAGATTCAGGTACCATAATATGACAAAAATGTGTCTGGACAAGTTATTAGCGGACAGTAAGTTCTTCCAAAGCCGGGCATCATTACACGCCAACGATATATATATTTTTAAATTTCACGAGACAAAGCTTGCAAATTCATCATTTACAATTGAGCACGATGGACTAGAATGAACCCGGAGGACATAATTAAAATTACGTTGCTGCTTTTGTGTGTAGGACTAACCGAATAAATCCGGTTCGTAAATATTATTGAAATTATGCAGCCCGTTTCATGTTGCCTTCTGCTGACGTATGCATTTCTGCCACACTTACCNCTCAGAGGCTCTCTTTACTGAAACATTGCAAGTGTTTTGCATTTGTGCGACTCAAATAACACCAGGTAATCCAGGTAATCAGATACATTTCTTCTGATAATGCCAATATTATTAGTATGGCGCCACCACTAAATACAATAAAGTCTGATTGCTTACAGAAATAGCCGTCGTCGGAAGCTGAGAAGCGGGGAATGCTGCATGTCATTGTTATAGGATTATTGTGTGTTTTATCCTTGATACCCGGCACCCATGAATAACCCTCAATAACCTTAAACCTACTGTTGCTATTTCCTCCTGGGCCCAGGATTACACTGTGCATGGTTGTTACTTTTATCTGTTATTAATATTGGCATTATCAGAACAATGGTTTGATACTGGAGTAATAGTGATCGTTAATAGCACAACCTCATTTATTTATGTATTTATTTATTTATTTAAAGATCATACTCTGCAGAATCAGTTCTGTAGTATGATTGAATGAACTCTATTGAACCAACTAGAGAGTCTGAGTCTGACATAATATGGGAGATTAAAAAGAACAGAGAGTGGCGGAGAGTGCGAAAAAAAGGGTGGGCATATAATAAATGTTATAGTGAGAAGGGCTCTTTATTTACATGACACCAGGAACAGACTCACTGTCGAAATAAATGATGTCCTAACAAGGATAAACTATAGGTGAACTATGGCGAAGGTTGATCAGTAAACGAGTGATTTAATTGTGGTGAGGAAATCAAAATAGTAGGCACCCGTGTGAGGAGGACGCAGGTCGCGATATAGTTCTCTTGGGATCTATGGAGTCAGAAATATATTGCTTGGATGGCTGTGGGTATAGAGAAAGATTCAAGGGTGGCACCACCATTATTACTCTGGTGGATGCTGAAGTACTTGCCCAGGAATGCGAATGTTTTAAGTTGCCCGGAATGTTTCAAACTATGTCACTTCAGTGCTAGTTTCACCTAACTTTTGAAGCAATTTCTTTGTGAGAAGATAGGGTGCTCATATAAACAGAGGTGTTAAATTATTTAGCTCGGGGCTCTTTTACCACATTTTGTTCTTTCATCAACGATGCATATAGCGGTTAGCCTCATAGTATTGTCATTAATATTTGGCAGGGAATTTCATTGAACTCATTTGAAACGAGTTTATTATTGGATACAAGCATTTCCCTTCCTCTCCTGAACGACGCTGGACTATACAAAATTTGCAGACACTTCCAGACGGTGTCAGTCGAGTCAGTGTTGCTTTTTTGTCGGGGCCTTTCTGCTCCGGGGTCATGTAACTCATGTTGACCCATGTAGATGTAGAGTCAGTGCAGTGCTTCATTCGTGGATGGAGATCTTTGGCTGCCAACACCAAACCTGACGATCAAAATCATCGAGGGCACCAGTGTACGGGGTGTGCCGAAAAGGACCGTGGAAGTCGTCTTGTATGGGTTTTCAAAACTAGTGTTTTTGACTTCTCATTGGGATAGCTTTGACCGGATCCTAATTAGGCGCACCCTGTACCGCACTACCACCGCTGGACAGAAGACTCCATTACTCTAATCATGTGGTCATGATTTTGTGACGGCTTGTACAGTGTCACGTGCGGTTACACACCTCACGTGCCATTAAGCCACATGGTCACATCATCGTGCTGCATGATTATCGATGCTTCGAAGGTCAAAAGGTGAGAAGGGCCCTGAAAAAGCATCCGGATATACGGTGGCAGTGCGAGGGTGGATTCAAAGTGTGCTGTACGATGACCCCGAACATTGTTGCCCAGGTTGCCTTTTTCAACCCGAACTTTGTTGGACCACTTGAGCTTATTCTACCGACGATAGATCGAAAAAGCAATAACCGTGATTATGGCAATATAGTTAGGCCGGTGTTATTTTTACTCCCGTCAGATTCGTACTAACTGCTACTGCGAGGCAGTAAAGAAAATCAGAAGGACTTGAAACATTAGCGTATATAGTCAAATGACGTTAGGAATCCCATCAAAAACATTACTTTGGATGTAACTAGCCAACATTTTTACAGCCTTCACATACTCGAAACTGATGAAAAATATTATTAGTAAAAATCATAATATGTTTCAAGTTGGCACCGAAAGAGTAGACAATGTTTTAGGAGAGAGGCGCGTGACCTGGGAGGAATTTCAGGTCGATTGCGAGTGTACATTTCATTGCATGTGTTTTAATCTTGTTTAATTCCAGTTCAACAACTCAAGGTACGTCACATGTGCTCAAGTAGTGCCACGGTGTGATTGTGACAAAATAAGTAGAGCGTGTAACCTATCTCATGGAGAGGTAGGGGGCGCCAATAAAGAGCGTGTAACCTATCTCATGGAGAGGTAGGGGGCGCAATTAAAGAGCGTGTAACCTATCTCATGTAGAGGTAGGGGGCGCAAAAAGAGTTATTTTGTCACTATCACGCTTTTAGAAAAAGGTAATCTGATTCTGGGCAAGTACAGAGCATAATGCGTAGGAAATTGAGCACTGTGCAATATGAGGTGTGAGAGTGTATAGCCTATATAATTATGTGGAAAGCTTATTCCAGCACGTGTATTATGATCACGGTCTTGGTAATTATGTAGTGACTGTTCAAAAAGTATGGTGCATGTATGGTACAGTATGGGTAATACCTGTATGATGAACGTCACTCATGGTATATTCCCAGGTAGCACACTTCGTCGGCCCGATGTCGGCGAATGACACCGGGCCAATGTTGGGGAGCGATGTCGGGCCAATGTAAACCGGTTAACTTTTTGTCACATCGGGCCGACGTTGGCATCCGGTGTTGGGCCGATGTTGGCATACGGTGCTGACCCGATCTACATTATACCCTATTGGTTCAGATATAGTCTGAACTAGCTACGTCGTTTTTTCCCCCAGCCACCAGTCCAACACCCTCGTTTGTCGTATTGTTTTGGGTTGTGGTATATGCCGGATATGGCTCTCTTTGCGTCGCTATGAAGCCATAGAAACGTGTAGATGAAGCAGAATATATATACGCATCGGATCTATATTGTATAGATAGAGCAGGCTGAGTCAGGTTATAGAACAGTTTCTCTTTCCGCACCACCTGAGGTTATACGCGTAGGATCGAAATCTTTTTCATGCAGTAGATCAGGCAAAGTCAGGTCGCGTTTTCAGGATTGTCTGCAATCAACCGAGAATTACTATATTCTGTCCGTATATTCCGTCACTTGTGGGCCCAATAGTGGTCGTATGCCCACAGCACAGACGGATGTTGGACGAACAGAGGGTCACCTGTTGGCCCGTCCAATATGTATACCGGTATGGATAGCTCAGTGGTCCGAGGTCACTGCGTAACTGACCTCGTAGAGTCACCGTTTGCTCGCCCATTAGACCTACGTGTCAGGTCACCCCCGCCGGTGTGGGCATGCATAAGGCCATTTTCATGGGCCTCTTTAGTGTCATTCGGCAGAAGAGGTACCGGCCATTTATCAGTGGGAGTACGTCGGAACCTTATTATACCAATCCCTAATGTAATAACGTACCACCAGCCCTTTGCATAATTTATGTCTCAACAATGAGGCATAATCGTTGAAGAAATGTTTTGTGTACTTTGTAGCACCCCCCCACTGTATATTGCATTGTTTTAAGGTAAACAGTGATGTGGTACTAAAATAATATGGTTATGTGTTATTGGTATTTCGGATATGATTAGACTATCTATAGTGTAATATGGCATGTGATATACTACGATGCCGGTTTGTAGTACATCAGTGCTGTTTGTGACCTCTGTCCCCCTTCCGCCATTACATTATCGTACTCCCATAATGGCACTATAAAGGTACTACCAAGAACAACGTATATGCTACAGACATACAGGAGACGCAGAAAACTCAGGTATTTTCTTGGCAAGTATATTATCCATTATGACATATAATCATTGCACAACTTGTTTGCGATATTGCATTGTTGTATATACTTTGTGTAGTTAGCGTGCTATATGTCCCTCGAGGGGCTGGATGGCACGGCATTTTTCCTGCTAAGTAACTTCACTTGAAGCCAACATTCCAAAATTTCGTTCAATAATAATAATTATTGCTTAAATTACTTTGATTTTTGAGTAAAGAAAAAGCAGGAAAAG
>JYFJ02008253.1:0-12918 GCA_000934665.2 Catajapyx aquilonaris
TTTTCTCATCCTGCCATCTTTCAGAATGAAAAGGACGTAAGTCCCGTCCCTTTAAATCGCTCTCACGCATCTGTCATGACGCTTTTTCCACCGAACTCTGCTCAACATGATGCCAATGTCGACTAAGATCAACATTCCCGCGAGTCCGACCAACTTGACGAATTTACAATGCCGCATTTCAGTTTTTTGTCTCCCCTGTAAAATTTTGTCTCATGGACTTATGACCTTCCCATTCTGGGTGATTCATATTTATTTTAAACCAAAAATCTCGATGAGGACGACCTGGGAAAGATTTTATAGACCAGATTGCAAGGTTCACACCAGGCGGCATAACACTCGTCGAGTAAATCTTTTATCCTGAATATGCAAGCAATTACTCGCCCCTATAGTGACTTTAATGTGAGGATACACCGAATAGTGGGCCACAAAGGAACAAATTTTTGAGAAAGGAACACCTATGAAAAGTGATCATGACACCTCTACCAACAATGCACTCACCTGCACGAACTCCTAGCCAAAGAAGACGAAGCGGAGACAGAGACGCCATAAGATCAGTATCATAACTGAAGAGCCATGATGAGAAACGCAAACTTTGGCCCCCTGCTCGTCATTCCTTCTCTTCTTCTGCCCATGCGGCATTCGGCCCTCCATATGTGATATATAGATCATATAGGGGGGTGCCGCTACGGATGGGCGTTCGATTTTATGATACGACATTATTTGCTAATATATGTCACATAAGTCACATAAGGCAATTGAACTGGGCGGGGATGGGAGGCATGACAGGAAGAGTACAGCATACTGCATACCGAACATATAAGATGACAAAGAAGCCCGAACAGGTGGCAAAATTGTTCAAGAGAATTGCCCCGTGAAGGCTGCCACACACAGTACCAATCGTAAGCATTACAGACACAATGTGAGAGTTTCATTGCAATCCACACAAACCCTACTAGAATGAAGTATCATCTCCTTCCAAATGTGACAATGTGAGAAGAATGCCACACTTGCACACAGATGCTTAAAGAACACTGACGCCTTGTGGTCATCATCAAGGAGGTTGTCCGGGATATTATTGGCAGACATTTATTTGATGCTGCGTCCTACCCGCAGTGCCCCTTTCCCCCCAATTAATCGAGAGAGAGAGAGAGAGAGAAATGAATTATTTCAATATTAATGCAACCTACGTAACCACTACAATTACGTAAAGACTTAAATGGACATGTGACGACATTACACCTCGTAAGTCCCCCACTGCATGTAATGGCTGAGTTCCAACATTCCTGCCAGTAGAGCATCCCGTATTATTCAGCATTGAAACCGGTATCCAAATGCGACTAATATTGCGACCAAAATAAGAAACTACTCCAATTTCACAAATGGCAAGCTATTTTTGGATTTATTGGGTGTATTCTTGCACTTTAATCCAACCCAGCATACAGATGTCATTCAAGGCAAATGAGAACATAAGAATGGTTTGCATCCCAAAACACTTGAGCAGCTTGGATAACTTTTACAAAGATTATTGTGCCATCCATCTATGAGTAGATATTTTACAGTCCATTTTACTGCATCACAACCCTTTGGCACAACCTGAGCCCACAACCAGTATATATGCATTATCCAGGGTGGAAATGCAGACCTTGAAATGCAGCAGACAAAGCCCAAGGACTTCACAAAACAACGGCGGTCAACAACGAGGCCTCCACAGAGACCAGCAGTCTCATGAGCATAAATATCACACTTTTGGGTCGCGTTAGGAGAATAACTGCCTCACCTGTAAAGATTCACACACATTCGGTACACAAAACCACACAACCACCAGAGCGACCAGAAGTCCTATTCCACCCCTCTGTTGGAATAATAATGGAATAAAGCACACCCAGCAACAGATCCAAGGAGGACTAGAGAGAAGAGAGGACCGTTCACCGCACAGTACTCCACACAAAATTGACATCACCAGGGTGGCCGCATCTGCATGTGTGTCATGCATGTGAGTGGCACTTAACTCGTAAATGAAGGCTTGGAAACACGAACAAAGACAAGCCAGTAAAGAAACAGCAGCTGACAGGTTTGCAGCAGACACTCTGATTATATCAACCATCTCGTCGTGTCATTCTGAATCTTATTACCATAATATTGACACATGTATGAAGCGAACACTAAGGATGAGACATTATCATTCACATTTAATTGTTCATTGTAATTAATCGTGGCACGTTATTCCAGTACATGAATAGTACTGCGTGGTATTCACCCGATGAGGACACCGAAAAGGACCTGCGTAAGATTTTGTTGTACGTTACAACATGAATTGCCCATATTGAGCACTACGCCTCGCCGGAACTCGACCAAACCTACAGCATACACCAAAGGCACGTTTCAGGCTTTGTTTCCACACTTTCAATTATTATCACCATTTATACCATTTCTGTTACTCATTGTCATGGCGCGCCATCTGGCTGAATTATGATTTAAGTTTTCTTGATGACTTTCATACCTAGTGATTCTGCTTTGAAATTTATGTATGCGGATATCAGGTCGCAGCATTCTGCGTGCAGGTCATACTCCACCCTAATTGGCGACATGTTGATCATTAGTGTATGTGGCTTCTTGAATCTAAACAAGATGGGGTCCCAAATAGAAACAACTGCTACTAATTACATCCAGACCCCTGGACTGTTGGGCTACTGGTGTCTTTGTACCTACTACGGTCACAAAAGTGGTGTCAGAAGTGGGATACGACCCCACGCCCTCTCTTGAGGACAAGATCATGATCGAAGATGACACTGTTGAAAAAAGGAACCAGGGCGTGACGCAATCCCGTCACATAATCATTACTGTCGACCATCGCTAGTCCAGCGGCAAGTAAATACATACAAATCTTGAGTTATCTCTACTCATTAAGCCGTTGGACTTCTCTCATGCGGAAAGGGTTGAGGTGAGTATGTTTGCTATTTGCTTCGCCACTGCTAAAACTACAAAATAATCTTCAAGTGACACGTTGGTGCAATCAGGACAGGCTAATACAGGGTCCGACACTTCACTCCAGATTCAGAAGAACATAAGCCGTTTATAACTTCGCGTTGGTTATGTGAAGATAATTTGCGTCACATTGGCAAGCTCTAAATTAATAGTTTAGAATGCATGATAATTTTTAGTTCGTATTCCTTCGCCTCCGTTTCTTTCATCACGGAACACCATGACTAAAAACGTTACTTATGCAATAATACCCAGGGTAAATATGCTTCAACGCAATTATAACTGCTGCTGGACTCATTATTGACATCCTGAACAATGAGAGTACGTTAGACGACTACTTGTCACATCGGACATCTCACCTAACACAAGCATGCCCAAATGTTTGACTAATTAAGTGCGATGACGCCGTTTTCCTGATGTCAATAGTCATTATTCAAACTCCTTGTAAAACCCTTATTGGCAACACGTGGACTCAGATAGAAAACTCAACAAAGTCAGGGGAAGCACGAACTGTGGAGTGTGACATGACTCGACACTTCGACTCAAACAGGTTGGCACAACCTGAGCCCACACCAAGTGCATTTGCATTATCAGGGCTGGAGATTCAGGCCTTGAAAGACAACCAAAAGCAGTGGTTACAAACCTGAAGGTCTTCACAAAACGACGGAGGTCAACAACGAGGCCTCCGTAGAGAGCAGCCTCATGAGAAGTGACATCACAATTTTTGGTCACATTTGGAGAATAACTCACCCACATTCGGTGCACAAAAACCACAAAACTATCAGACAGACCAGAGCGACCTTGCACAGTCCCATTTCCTCCCTCCCTCCGCCCTTGGAATAAGACTGGAATCAGTTGAGCACACCCAGTGACAGATCCAGCGGGACAGAAGAGAGAAGAGACAACTCTCACCTCACAGGACTCCACACAATGAAAGTGTAATCGGGAAGGGAAGGGAGATAGACAGCTGAATTTGTGGTAAATGTTTGTGAATTGAACACATGTGAAAAGTGATCGTGACACCTCTACCAACAATGAACTCGCCGACACGTACTCCTAGCCAAATAAAAGAAAACGCTCGCAAGAGGCAAACTGAGACGAGACTACGGCAGTCTTGGCTTCGGGAGGCTTCAGATCAACATCCACAACTTCAGCTTTAATGTAGACACAGAGACGCCACAAGATCAACATTGTGATGAGTTTGATGACAATGCTCAGAGTAATGTGTCTGATGAAGACCAAGACACACTATTCCCTGAATATGTCAAAATCAACATTATAACTGAAGAAGCTAGTATCCAGAAACACCAAAGGACGACAACTTATAACATCTAACCCTTTCTTTAGGCTGCAGATGGAGCTTGCCAACTTAATCTACAAAAAAGTGAATAGGAATCACGTTTAAAATGATTATTATTGAGCTATTATTCTTCACTTCCGCCTATACCAGAACTATCTGACATATTTCGATAAGCACTGAGACATGCTTCTATGAAACTAACAACACAACGCATTGCGACACTTATTTAAGGGGTACTCGCTGAACACTAGTAATGTTTCGAGACTCGTGGAATGAACTATCGCAGTTAAATATGCTAAATTTAGAGCAACTAAGCACTGTAATACACTCAGATCTGAGATATGAAACTTCTAATGACAAAAGATTTGAAATGAACGACTCATTTCATCTCATTTCCCCATCATACACATTATCAGAAAAACTATTTATCACTTAAACCTGGATACAGTGTAACATCTTTTTTGCCTTCTTGTACCCAGAGTAGTCCCCCTAAAAGGGCTCTGCCCTAACACGGGGTAACATAAATAAATAAATAAAGAACTATTTAACACTGGTGCCAGGAATATGAGACAAATATTTAAATATTCATAAATAAACAAAACAAAGAAATAGATGTAACTCCATGAAATTTAGTCCTGGCACACGTGATATGGACGTTCCGCATTATGGATCCGTAAATACGGCCAACAATGTTGCAAATAATTTCTTGCGGCCAAAATGATCAATTTACATTGGCATGGAATTTCTCCTTACAGTTAGATATAGGCATGGCATACAGGGAGGAAAAAAAAACTACACCACACGGCATTTTCTGCAAAAGAGAGCTGGGTACAACCAGTATTTTTTATTGTATATTGTTAATGACATGACGCCCAATGTAACAAGGTACAACATGCAGCTCGCAATGCGACTTGCAAGAACGGCTCTCTGCCTGAATTAATATCTGACCAGCGACCATCAGTGGAACATTCTTCATAAGCGACAATTTGTATGGTAAGTGATAACAAAAGAGAGTTATTATTATTATTTTACGCGTATTAATATTCAACGAGCGCAAATGAACGGTGCAATGACTTATTCAAATTACGGACAATGATACACCAAAAACCTAGGGTATATACGGTGGACTTTGCTTACTCGGTTATCCGTTGCATAGATAAGCTAAGGATGTCAGGAATCCCACCCGAGAAAGGCCCACGATATCCTGTTACGCATACCTGAATTATGATATTTTCATAACTATAGTTCACAATTAATTAAGTTTCTTATGTAATAGTCTATCCGTTTGGATAGGGTAGGCAAGTGGTATGGTAGGCCTACTGTACGGCTTCTCCAAATTGGCAGGACAGGACAAGGATATCGGCATTGGGTCGTTTTATGTCCACAGCATCAAAATATTGAGATGTACTATAAAAGTATTATGTGCTCTTTTATAGCAGATGCGTCCATTTAATAAGCACATGAAAATGAGGAGCAAGATCTACCTAAGTGTTTGTGTAAGACCGGAAAGAAAAAGTGTCAGTGGCAGGCACAATCACATACTCATGTATGTTACACACGCCCTCTTATCGGGATGTTGCAGCTTTCAACATTATTAACGGACAGTGTTTTCTCTCAAACGATCTCATACGGAATATGCCAGTCGATCAAATATCTGCATATAGCAATGCGGCCCAGGAACCTGTTTCTGATATTTAATCGTGACGTGGGGCAAATGAGAAAGCCACCTTAGATAAATGAAGGTCTTACTATCAAAAAGCAGCCAACCCAAAGCATAGAATAGTGACGGCCCAGGGCAATAAAGTGTGGCAGTGGCAATATACTTCCATACTTCGACGGATCGATTCTGTGCAATAGATTTATCATTGAAATTTATCTACATATGTCAGACTGATACGTAATTGGTATAAATTGTGGTGGTCAGATCGCATGGAAACAGTGCTGTTGCTGTCCCACACTGAATAAGTCACAGAAAGATAAAATATGTATGTCGCAACTATCCCGGGGGGAAAAAATGATAAGTATTTTTTTTATATTTGCAAGCAACAGATCAAGGCCACGAATCAATTACTAAGACTTCAGAATTATCCAGCAGAAGACACCTTCGCATGTTAGATGAAGTTATAGATGAAAATTGCGCCAATAAATTAATATGAGAACCGACATATTTACTGGGACGAAACCAATCGCAGACCGCCTCTCTATACCACAAATCCCAACAATGTGCCAAACTGTGTGGTTGGATGGATCATATTGTTGGGAGAACTAAATAAATAAATAAATAAATAAATTGTTGGGAGAACTACGAGAAAATAGTGCAAATTGTCTTGATGTGGGACTAATGATATTATCTTCTAACTGCACTTTTGCGAAGTGAATAATTTCAATTAAGCAAAAACGCAGAAGCATAAACCCCACACATTTGCATATATTTTTGGGGAATATTCAGCGAGACATGAACTACGAACTGCACCGAATTCAACGAGAACAACTGCATAACATCAACACACATTTCCAAATAGGTTCAGTGGTAATGAATTTCGGTCAGGCAGAAAGGCAGGCTAGAACTCATCAATATATACAGATGAGTGGAAGACTGACACTGCCAAAAACTCACTTACGATTAAATACTGTAGGTACTCAACATAGAAATACTGCTGCTGTCTATAACACTTCGTGCACTGTCTCAATGCTTCCCCAGAGTTCCCCAGCATTGACTTCAAATAGCGACCATGGTATGGAAAAATTAAAGGTTTTTAACACATCATTACAGTCGTAACTACCCCAGGAAAATATTATGATAAGAAAATATGTTTTGTCGCAAGCAACCTGCGGAAGAAGCAGCGGACGAACCCGGATAAATCCCTAAGACGTTCCAATCTCCAGCCCAAGTCACATGTTGTTACGAAGCTCAAAATGTATGTTGAGTCGATAAATTAACTTGAAACCCATTTACGTTTGCCGTAACGATACCAAGCCGTTGCCAGCCCACCACAAATTCTAATAATATGCTAAATTGTATGACAGGAAGATTCATATTCAAATTGGTGTAAGATACATCTCCATAGTATGTTATTAAAAGGAAGCCGAAAATTCATCAGGGTACGTCATTTAGTTGAAGGAACAGTCTATTAGCAGTATTTACCAATGAATACACTGGTCGGAAGTGTGAATAGTCACCATAGAATAGTACAAGCTCTAAGCTCAGCTGGTATGATACCTATGTGAATTAGGTAATGAGTATTTCGCATGGCATGACACTTGGCATGTACTTTTTCTAACGTAGAACACTACATTTCACATTTTTGCAGACATTTCCTAAGAACTAAATTAATGCTACGGCTTGTTAACAAAAGGCGCGTTTCAGGTAGATTATTACTTTGCCCAATATGGAGACCAGGTGGAACACCTTACACTTCTTTTCAACAAGGCGTAACCTCAACAGACAAATGAGTGCCTTTAACTTATGTAAGCTGATAGGATGAGCAATGTAGCAGACAACTTGTACTAAAAAAATAAGAGGACTGAAAACGACAGTTCTTTGCACAGATGAGAACAATTTGTACCAATCCCAGGCCTGCCCTCCACAAATCCCAAGAATGTGCCAAACTGTGTGGATGGCCGGTAACGACACTGAGGGTTGGAAGACACGCCATTAAAAGACCATAAAAAGCCGTCGGACCTTTACAGATGAATATAATTCTTCTGCCACAAGAATGACATTGTTCCAGTGACTCAGGAAAATGCGGTCACATCATCCAACACACAGCAATAAGAATGACCTTCACCTTCGATTCAAGTGCGTTATGTAGAAAAATTGTCACCGGCGATTCATTGAATAATACGACGAGCAAATATAATTCTGCACGTAATTTTTCTAAAATATGCAGCCGGTGTCAATGAGATGTTTACACAACTGAACACGATCACTTCACTGTGAACACCCTGTGAGCATGGCATGAGCAGCCATGCTGTGGTGTACTGGCTGTAGTTGTAGGAAAAGTCTCCGCAATTCCACACCACATGCAGCCTTCTGCTAAGAGCGGTAAAGAATCTATTGTTTCAAAGCAATACACTAATATTTTCCTCTAAGTTATGATTACTGACACTGCCAAAAACTCACCTACATTTAAATACTGGCTGTCAGTACTAAACCTAGAAATACCGCTGCTGTCTTTTATACACAAGGGCAGTGGAACCAGTACCTGCACATTCTAAAGCGCATGGTGCCTTGGTATTTCTTGTTTGACAACCAAAACTATGCCCAATGGCTAGCAGTGCACATTTTGGATTTGGAACAATTGGAAACTAAAACACCTGAAGTGCCATTTTAGACCAAGTGACCAGGTGGTTCACTTCGAGCCATGACAAGTGCGTGAGACATCACCCTAACCACACCCCAATTTTTACTGGTCATGATTTGAATACTGGTGAAATCCATAGCTGACTTAATCGTGCACCAAATGTAGGAAACAAAAAGAGAGCGCT
The DNA here is from genome assembly GCA_000934665.2 of Catajapyx aquilonaris. NCBI lineage: Eukaryota > Metazoa > Arthropoda > Diplura > Dicellurata > Japygidae > Catajapyx > Catajapyx aquilonaris. Next base: position 8,771 of record JYFJ02008253.1, read on the forward strand.
GTCATAAAACTTCATGAAATGACCCAAATGGCCTACTTATAGTATTTACAACTTGCTTCAAATCAAATTACATATGCGCATAGTCATTACACATATAATGTATCCTTGCTGGAAGGATGTGCAGAAAAGTTGGGACAGATAGTAATGTAAGGCTGAACCTCAAAGATGGAGCAAGTGGCGACAGGAAGGAATATTCATAACTAGGTGCCTCATTTGTAGGAGCCTCACTAAGAAATAATATGTTGCACCTGGAACAGAAAACAGGCGAACATTATTCTTGTGGAAAGTGGAATAATTACACCAGAACAGTTCCATTCGAGAAGACGACTCTCGTAATAGACGTCACTGTCAAACATATGTGCTGTGCATATCAGGCAAATTAAAAAAGAGAGAAAAACCTTGGCTTAGCCGGATTATGGGATGAGGACTAGAAGACTGATGCAGGATCTAATTAAGTCAGACAGGCTGTGGCGTCATCATGAAGCAATAATGAAACACAGCAGTAGTTCGGACAACAATGGGATGGATGGCTGCCAGTCAGAGACAGAGTGTGTCAGTCACAGGAACAAGCCATGCAATATTTCCCAACAACGCATTACGCCGGTGTTTAAATTGTTGAGAATTGGTTGGGAAAAGCTGGATCAGTGATACCAGTTATCCTCCACAGAAAGAGTGGGGCTAATGTCAAACACACCAACTTCAACTTAATTAAAACAAATCATGACGTAAACACTGCTGAAAAAACGTATTCTCAAAACCAAGCTCACTTTGAGAGTATGTCTATAACTATGATATGCCACTATTGAGGGCATTTAGAGCATTCCAACACATCCAACAGTATTGGGGGGGAGGGGGAGATTACATATTATATCTTGTGGTGGAAGCTATAACTATTATAAATCTTGTGGCGGAGAAAAAAAATTAGTTAAATATAGCAGCTTAAGACGATACTGGCGCTGGGTGCATTACATGTGGTCACATCCAACAGTATTCAAGTATTATAGAACATGTGTGAAATGCGTTCAATATATGAATCTAGTGATGAGAATTATGAAAATAATGTACAAAAGGTCAACAATAAAATCCGCATAAACAATTTGCTGCCTACAACAACAGTATTTCAATATAAGTACTTGTTTATTATAATAAATTATTGCTCACAGTATTAGCATTGAGAAATTTCCAGCTGCCAGCCAACTTCTCAAACAACACTGTCAACTGACAGCAACTGCTCCAATCCTCCACCGGAAGAAAATTGCCAGCGTTACTTAAGTATCTGATTATTATGATGCAGTATATGGAGCTCTGGCTACGAAAGCCAAAACAACACTGGTAATTAGTGCACGATACACGAACCAAATAGAGTAAGGTAAAGTAAGGCAAAGGTCTGGCAAACACAGCTATTATGCGGATGAATTTCACATAATATCACAACCACAGAAATATTATAACTACACACTCTCATGAAGGCATATGGTCCACAGTGACACCCCTGTCATGTCCAGCTACCCAAGCAATCATCAACCAGTCCATTATAAGACAAGTGGACCAAAACACCACCAAACCTGCATCATGCAGACAGCCTTTTTATTGCAGTGACTTTCCTATTACAGTAGATAATAATCGAAGGGGGGAATACATTATAAATGTTTAGACAGTCAGACCTTTCATATATTTCACCAGTTTAGAACTACTAGTCCTGCATTAGTCCTTTCTCTTTCATCCAACCCAGACCAGAAACCCTGCCGGGCATGCTGCAGGGGGAGGAGGTCGCAATAACCATCATGTTAAAATGTTTAAAAAACACAATGAAAACAATTTCAGTCATTATATTGCTACTGCGTACTTTCCACTAATTCAAGAGTCATGGTGCAGGGCCTTAATGGCTGGACAACAAATAACTATTGCTGGATAGAAAAGTTCACACAATGCCCACCGATTAATAAGTTAATCAAACAAAATACACAAAATATCCATCAGGAACATCAGTACACAAACTGAAAATAGCAACATGCTTGCATGGAAAATATTTAAACAGTTTCTCTTCAAATCTCATAATATTCTAATCCATTGATTCCAACAAAGCACGATACAATACGACGACGGCTTCACTGGAAACACCATGTGAGTATGGCATGTCCAGCTATGTTGGGGGTTGTAATGGCTGCAGTTGTAGTAAAAGCCTCCGTCATTCCCATCATATGCAGCTCTGGCAAGACGAGCAGTACAGGAAATTTTATTACAAAGCAATACAATTTATTATTTTCCTCTAAATTCTAATAATTATCAAAAACCGCTGCATGCAGCTCTGCATTCTTCTAAGTGAATGGAATGCAGAGGGGAGCTGCCCCCATTACACACACACTGCATATCTTTAACCGATCATACTAGAGTAGCATTTTATGAGAAAGTACGACTGCAACAAGAACAACTGCATAACATCAACACCCATAATAATTATCAATGTAGGGTCAGTGGGAATGAATTTCGTCAGGCAAAAGGCGGGCTACAACTCATCAATGTACACAGATGAGTGGATGACTGACACTGCCAAAAACTCACCTGCTTAATTTTGTGAGGTAGTCTCAAAATTAATGGCGACCCAAATTTTGTCCCACAGTGCTCCAGCGGAACTGTCTACTATCGGCTACGGGGTGCCCTTTCCCAGGATAAAAATGGCAGTGGTGGACAGGCTCGTTAAAACTTCAGCTCAGTATTACCGTTCACATCTGAAAGGACGATTCAGAGATGCACTCAACTACGACGCAGGACTACGTCGGAAGTAACGAATACGACGAGTACTATATGCGGAATGGCGGCCTGGAATGGCAGCAACGTCATCAGGCGGGGAACCATGGTGCCTTGGTATTTCTTGTTTGTCCACCAAAACTATGCCCGATAGCACACGCTCTCCCGAGCTCGAGAAAGATACACGTGCCGGGCTCAGCTCTGCAATTGGGAGCGGAAACGGCTTACGAGCAGCCAAATTGGACAAGCAAGTCGGGCAAAACCATGGCCTCGAAGGAAGACATTCAGAAGATGCTGAACGTTCTAAAGGCGGACCTGACGTTAAGTATTACTGTGAAGCTGGACAAGGCAGTCGAGGCACTGGAGGAGAAGTGGGCAGCAATGCTGGAGGATATCCAGGTGGCAAACCGTTCGATGGCGCAGCAACTCGAAGAAGCAAGGGAACAACTCAACACCATACAAGAAGAATACTCCAACTGTTGCAGCCAAGCTGGATGATCTTGAGAACAGGTCGAGGCGTAACAACCTGATATTCCATGGATTCCAGACCAGCCAGGACAATTTGACCTGGGAGCAAACTGAAGTGCGGCTCAGAGAGCTTCTGGCGAAGTATAAGCTTCATNAGGAGGACCGGCGATTGCGGCTTTTCTGCGCTATAAAGATCAAGAGACAATCCAGCTCCGTGGGAAACACCTCAAGGGCACGGGAGTCTCCGTGAGTGAAGATTTCTCGGAAAGAGTGCGCAATGCAAGGCGTGAGTTGGTGCCGTTCCTGTACCAGGCAAGGGATGATGGAAAGCGGGCACACCTTAAGTTGGACTTACTGGTTGTGGATGGTGTTCGATTTACCATGGCCAAGGATGGGTCTAAACCAATACGGGTGATCCAGGAGGGGGTCCAACGACGAGGTCAAGAAACGGCCGAGGTCGTCACTAGCGCAGTTACAAGAGGTTAAGAAGCAGAGGGGACCGGGAGAGTGCCGGGCACACCAAATCGGAGTGCACAAGTAAACCGAATAGAAGAAGATGGGGACTGGATGGAAGACCGGCAGAAGTGAAATCAATCGGCGGTTGAAATAGTGGCGGATGGGGGTGCGAGTGTAAGTGATTATCGCAAAGGTAATGGGGTGAAGGTTGGTATATAAGCCCAGGCCCATGATTACAGGAAGCAACACATGGGAGGCGTTTTTGGCAAAATATCTGGAACAGCGCCCACCCTGCTGCCCAGAGTGAGATACAGGAAGCACATAACGGATGCTCTGTTCCTCTGACCCGCCGGCCACCCAGGTTTTACGAAGGTGGAGTTAGGCCAGTCATTTTAGGCGAAAACATCGAACAAATTGTAACAGAAACAAAGTAAGGCTTTTTAGACTCAGAAAATTATTCCGAACAACATATCAAA
>JYFJ02008256.1:0-12912 GCA_000934665.2 Catajapyx aquilonaris
GTGATACCCCTGGGGCATATGTGGAGGCCTCCGTATGGATTTGCATAGCGGACAAAAGACAGAGAGACAGACATACGTCGAGAAATATGTATTAGATTAATGGAACCAAGATGCCCATATCTGTTACCATATTTTCATGTAGCCTCCTGATCTACCTTGTTTTTTTACACTAGCACATTTCTCAGTGTGTGAAAATATGGTATGTACCAAGTGAAATAGCAAAAATATGTATTATTATGAAAACAACAACCAAAAGTTCTGATCCTACCTCACATTATGAATATATCATTCGATATTTGCATTTTGGGAAAATTTGTGTCCACCCACTGAACAGGTCGAAGATTTCAATCCGAAATGAACAGTATTTTTATGAAGCCTCCTGTGGGAGTCACAACCATATTATGGTTGTGACTTTTGTTATGAGCAAATTAACTGGCTGTATTAAATGAAAATAAATAATTCCAACAATGGAGGACATTCTTAAAAAGCACATCGAATGTGTAAAAATGCTACAATGCTCAGCACTCTTTGTCCTGCGACTGCTTCTCCACTCATTACGTTGGTATGAAAATTTTTGTCAAGTGAAGTTAAAATGCCTTCCTTCCAGTCCTCCTTGGTTTGAAATGAATAGAAAATTAATTAGTTCAAAGGTAAAGTCCCACATGGTAGATCAGTTATTTTTTAATCATATCAGTTTTAGTGAACAATTTGCAATTTAAAAAATTAAACATCTACAATACCAAAAAAACTACATTAAAATCTGTAGCACCTACTGTGACCATCTCAAAGGTGAAAAAAAAATTGCAATTTTGCAATTTTCAAGCCCAGCGGAAAATACTGAACTTCACCTATTTGTGTAATATTGTTAGGAACATATTCCATTAAAAATTATCATGCAGCAGTTTCCTAAGCAGTAAATGGGAGTGAATCAAGCATAAAACAGCAGTTGAATTGAGAAAAAAATTTCCTCAAGTATTACCTGAGTTTCTAAAAATATATGCATCTCCTTTTTCCTGTGCCGTGATTCTGATAAATGGGAATGTCTACAAACCATGGGGGATCAGAAGAAAATCCCGACTCCAATGTCTTTCGGGGCCTGCGAGCTTTTTAAGAGGGCCATTAAAGCAGGCTACTTCAAATACGATGCATCAGCACTTTACACAGCGCAGCGGCTCGCTTTTAGTGTAGAAGATGTAAGATATACCACCTGCTTCCAGTGTTCAACATTACTCTTTTTTCCCCTTAAGTTTGGTTAAAGGATATTTCCTTTACACATTTAGGACTACTGTCACAACTAAAAAATGAAGTTCTTCAGGAATTAATAATTTTATTCTAATGGCAGCAAAAAGGATAAGGAATGAATCATGATTCTTGAAATGCATCGATTAGCATAATTGTCCATTTATGACTAAGTTTTCTAACAGTTGCATGACGAAATTGGAGAAAATAATTTCTAATAATTTCATAGTTTTAGTCATCATAATTATGACACACATCATTCTTCTACTTTACATCTAGTTTCCTGAACTTATCGTCCAGATGACGTCGTCGAGACACTGTCTATCTATCCATCTTTTATATGAAAAAATGAACAATCTTTAAAAACATTGCTTATTTTTCTTGTGCGACTCATATCTTCAAGCCTAACGTTCTCATTAAATGTTACTGTGCATAACATGTCCAAATTTCAGCTCAATCGCATCACTTTCAACAGATGATACGCCCAGAAAACAAAAAGTTGCAATATACTAATATTATTTTGGCCACTAGTTGCCAACATTTTTTTCCCCCTTCTAACAATGAAAGCACGCGTTTCTGTAGAAACGAAAATCATTCTGCACAGCAATTTAGTATAGCAAACTGCAGTTTCTACACAGGGAGATATACATGGAGATTCTGGCCAGGTTGCATTATTAGTCTAATGATAATTATCCGTACGTACAGTACCGCTCATAAAGAATGGTACGACTCTATGGACAAAATGTTTATTCTGTTCCCAACCCCTCGGTCACCAGCATGTTTTTAGGGGTCATGAGGAAGGCTGGGAAAAGGCAATTAAAATCAAGGAAAAAAAATGAGAAAAAAACAAGGAAAAGTAAGAAAATTTAAGGGGGGAAATTCATCTCCAATCTATGTAAGCATTGTAATACCAGGTTGAACATTTTGGTAATAAAAAAGTCGGGAGGGGGTCATATGGGTCGCCAGACATCTAGGACAAGTTGTCCATAGTATCGCGACGAAATCAGGTTGCGATTAATGCTGGATAGTCAGAATAGAGTCGTACCATACTTTGTGAGCGGGAATGTACATTTCTAAAGTTCTTCTGAGCAAACATATGGAACGAGGTGGGGGCGTGAAGTGGGGTTGGGGGATCAAGGGGTCAAAAATGCAGGGGAGAAAACACATGGCTGTGCAGTCTTTCCCTGGGCCAACTCCATCCACATTTCTCTTTTTACACATCCAATCAGAATATCAGTGTCGACGACCATGGTGTCGACTATACGCTATAAGACAAACAGGTAATCTATCACAGATAGTGACAAACTTTGGCTTATTGTAACTTATAAGGCCTATTTTAAGGCATATCGAGTTTGGAGTGTGTGGAAGGGAAATTTTTACAAACAAACACACTTCCTAAAATACTGTATATGTACTCCTACCTTTACCAGCACCCCAACATACCCGGGCAACGCCGGGTAACCTGCTAGTATTAGGTTAATTTTATGGGCACATAATTGCACACAAAAAACTTGCTTTAGGGGTCAGAAAATCCACTTTCATCGCTTTTTAAACTCATTTCACACACATTTCAGCTGAATACATTTACATAAAATGACATCATCGTTGCAATTCAACGATTTTTGAGGTTAAACGTTATAGCCTACTTATTATCAAGCGATTACAAATCCTGACAACCCTATTTAACCGTATGGGAACATTTTAATCCTTGGTTTGAGTTTTACAATGTACCTATATAAATTTCGATTACGGATATTATAGTAGTTGTGGGATGAAAAGTGGTAGTGTTAGATGCAACGATAGCCCACAAAATAAATAATGTAAAGTACAATATTATAATTTGCAAGTTATGGTGTTGTCCTGCAATAGAAATTACTAATCCCTGTAAATTGTTACTGGCACGTTAATACGTTTATGACAAATACCAGCCTATAACTACAGAAAATACATAGTAGCTGTATTTAGCTATAGGTAATATACTAAAGGTATATATTCTTAATCAGCCAGGAAACAGGAAGGATGGGCGTAATAACTAGTATAATGGTCAAATGAATATAATAAGGTTGAACTTTGGGAAGAACCGAATAATAAGTGACACATCTGATGTGGTTTTAAAATTTTTTTATTTGGCTATCAAGATGATAATGCCAAACGAAAGATTGCCCAAACGAGCGTTCAATTATTTATCTACGTATTAACCACAACGAATCTGAAAACACACAATAATTGGTTCACACAGGTCTACGATATCCTTAAAACCACGGGTATAGCATGGGAATATTGGGATCAATCTCAACAAGACACAAGACTATGCAAAGACATAATTACCAAATTTATTGACAACACTATTCAGCATGATACGGCAAACCTAGCAAGTTCTTCTGGGCATGTATCCTAACAAGATCTCCAGCCCTCCTATAGGGACCAGGACTATCATTCTGTTTGATGACCAACCTGAACCATTGTACTTGACGCGGTTGTTATGTTCATTACGTTCTGGAGCTCCCTACATCTATTTCGAAGGGGACAATTGAGGGGGTGAAAATCAAAAACCGACAGCTCCAGAAAATAAAAAAAATGAGTTAGCGCCGGAAATGCATTCCTCATGCCATGGACTACATAATACCTGAATATGGTATCAAAAACCCTACATATGTACATGGGAATAGCCGCTAAAGTCAGGAATTTACATTGACATATACAGCGAAACTGTCGGTTTTTGATTTTCACCCCCTCAATTGCGCTGGTCTAAAGACGATCCCTGTTCACTATGCAATAGCGAGGCAGATTTCAACCTATATCACTTACTTTACAACTGTACATTTTTCGACTTACAACGTAAGATGTTAAAAGATATTCCAAACCTGCCTCCAGATAAGGCACATCTACTATTGCTTAACTTGCACCCTTGCAACCAACCGATGATAGGAGCTTTTTTCAAATCGGTAATTTCTAAACTGCGAATTTGTGACATCTTATTATGAATGTAAATAGTGTAAACAAATGTGCAAGCTAAATGTCTCCCCCCCCCCCCTCCACTTATTTCTTTGCAGATACCGTGTTCCATATATTGTTCAAACTGTACGTTACGGGACACACGGACATGTTAGTGAATATTCATGTAAAATGGACATGCCAGGGGAGCCCCCCCATGTAAAAGCAATAGCCTATTGGGGTATACGTACAATAAAACTAAACTTATTGGCAACCATCAGTCTTCCAAAAAAGCACGGCCGCTTGAAGAGTTGCTTCTTCTCTCTCAAGCGGCCGTGCAAAAAAGGACAGAATTCAGGGCGGGGATTGAATTGATGCTAGCAAAGAGACCCCCTTGATGGGCCAGGCGCCAGGGTAAAGGGATGATTTGGCTGAGCAGGATATAATGCTTAAAAATATTAATATATTGAAGCTTTCATAAATAATGTCCTTTACGAATATTTGAAGCTAATGAATAATGAATGCCATCATATATTTTTGGCCATTTCAGTTGTGAATGGTGGCAACATCTTAAGTTATACACAATGGTGCACATCATTATTGGTACGGTACCAACATCATCCCTCTCCAGCATTGTGCATGGAAAAAACACTTAGCCACGGGCCACGGTGACTTTTAAAAACAAAGCAAGCCGTACCTACCATGTAACACATTTCATCTTCACACCATGATCAGTGGGGTCGCTAGTGTTGTTGTCACCCGGTGAAGCAACTCATGGTGTCACCCCCCCCCCCCTCCCTCCCCTCCACCCCCCTGGCCAAAGGGCCAGGACCCTCTCCCGTGCCCGACCATACAGAATACTTGGTTATTTTTTAGTAAAATGCGCAAGAAATTTTTACAATCTATTGGGTATCACCCCCTTTGAGGGTGTCCCTGTGTCACTCGTGTCACCCAGTGTGGCGGTGCTATTAGCGTATTAGGTGATATAGAATTAGGAAATAATTTTTTAACAATCACTTGGGTGTCACCCCCTTTGAGGGTGTCACCCGGTGCGGTCCGCACCCCCCGCACCTGCCTAGCGACGCCACTGACCATGATCCACATGTACACCACCAGGGGTCCCAATCCTATTCTTTTCTTGTTGCAGCCGCAATAGCTCTAACAGGCTGGGTCGATCCAGACTGTTGGGTGAGTGAGTGGATGGGCAAAACATATTATGGGCAAAAGGAGAGAAGATGAGTAAGGTTTAGTGGTGGGTGGGCGATTGTTGAGGTTTCAATTCCTCTTTCCGAAACTTGCAGCACCCCTGGTATAAACCACTGGTCTTGAGTTGAAATAACGTAACTGTCACAAGCTCACATCATTACTGTATGTAGAGGTGTATATGTTAACGAGTTTACAAAATATGTTACTGATTTGTGCTTGTCTTACAACTGAAAATGTTCCTTGCAGCATGTCACTGCAATAGAAATCATTTATTTGAAAAGGTGGAAAGGTGGAAAGGGGAAAAGGTGGAAAAGGTGAAAAGGTGGTTTATTAAATGTTACTTCCCAATAATAGAATCCTACCTCACAGACCACATCATAGAAACAGTCATTCCAATCAAACTACTGATTGTGCACAATGAAGGAATGATTTTATTACATAAATGATATAAATAACCCAACTTGATGGACGGCACAGGCTCTTCTTGTAAATTTCATAAAACTTGATTAATGGACTGGAAAACTCCAGCATCCTTCATCCTCTCAGAATCATCATTTTATTTCATGATCTATGTAAATAGCCCAACTTGATGGACGGCACACAGGCTCTTCTTGTAAATTTCATCACCATAATTCACTCCAGCATCCTCCAGAGCATCCTGTCAGAGTCCTCGTGGCCATCATAGTTTCTGTGAAAAATTAAAGTTATGCATAGTTACAATAAACTTAAAAAGGGGGTCAACAATGCAACAAGTTAGAAGAAAGAACAACATTGCATGTCACTGTGACATAGTAACTGTAATAATTTTGCATTGTAAATGCCTGTAACTTTCAAGAAGTGTACAATAAAATAATCACATTTCCCTCCAAATAAGTGCAGGCATTGATGAAGAAGGAGATGCAAGAAAATCACACCTTGCAAAGTACGGCAGTCAATTAACCAAACAATATTTAGCCTTATGAACAAATCATATGTACAAAGTGGTCAAGTGAACATGCTGTCATGGAGGAATTCATCATTCCTCAACTCACTCATCATGGTAATGTGCATAGTTAAAACCTTTATGCTCCAAGAGAGATGACAGCTCTGTTCATTTAGCTACTATGAATTAGTTGAGGACTAGTCCCTCATCAGACCCAGATTGGCCATGTTCCATGGGCAGAGTGGTTGAAACCTTCCATAATAATTTTGCAGTTAACCGCAATAATCTTCATTGGACGTTGTTCCTCATAACCTCCAGAGACCAGACGTCCAATATATTGGACACCTGGAACAGTTTTTTTGGATCCAACTAGTGATGCCAACAGAACTGTAATCTGTTGGTATCCCATGATTACAATCTGGCCTCAATAGGTGTAGCCACATAGTGTAGAATATCTGACTTGGGCAGCGAAAATTAAATCGCGGATAAAAATGGCGGATGCCGCTGCTGAAGCTAGGCGCTCATCTGATAAGTTTTATTTTTTCCCTCATATTTAGAGTGCGATTTCCGTCAGTGTAGTGAATGTCCTGGGATTCACAAGGAATGTGCATTAGGAAATACGAAAAGATGTGTCTGTGACAATCTTCGTTGCTGTAAAGAACTGATCATTTTCTTTTCTTCCTGAGACCAAATGCCCATTTAAATGGGCATCCGAAAAAAGTTTTTTTTAGCTGAATGGGCTGTGACTTTTCGTTAAGTGCCTGTACCTATACACCCATAAGGAAGTGTGCTTTGCATTACAGTTCAGTTTTAAAATCTAGAATAGCGAGGTACCATGCTGGGAGGTCAGAAGGGAAGGAGAAAGGCCCATGCCTGCAGTGGTGGCCTTTCACATAATTTCATATTTATCTTTAATTGTCTTCTGAGAGGATTTGCTACCATGAATTCCACAAATGAATGTAAAAAACATTGTTTGGAGCTGAGACCACTATGTGAGTGATCAATTGAGTGGCATTTAACTTTTCAACGTTTATGCTTTTGTAGCAGAAATTGAGTCCTAATGTTCTCATTGGTTGTTTGTCATTATTTATTTCAATATTTTAGAATTGTAATTTTTTTCTCGTTTCTTATTGGGAAAATGTTCAGAAAAGGCAATAGGAACTGACATTGTGTTACTCAATTCTTTTCGGGTCTCAGGAGGATAATATTAGATGAAAAAGTTTTTAAATATCTGTCCTCCAAGTAGTCAAAACCTGGGCTTAAAAGTTGAGAATTTGCAATATTTCTGCACTTGAAATGGCCACAGCAGGCACTAAAAAGCTGCCGGAATTTTAACATTAATTTTTCAGACACTACAGTAGTTGATGATGGCCAATTTTTTGAGTCACATGTTCTTGAAGAACAATAATTTTGCTAAAATATTAATAATAATAATAATAATAATAATAATAATAATAATAATAATAATAATAATAATAATAATAATAATAATAATCCGGGGTAGTGCTTGACCTCATCTGAGGTATGCAGCACGGACCTTTATTTATTACATCTAGTACATTTGAGCCTTTTTACGTAGCGCCCGGGCCCACAGGCAGGATGACAGGAGGGGATGTGCAAGGTGCAGTGCAATGTCTTTATGTGGCCATTTTTAGTGAACTCCCCCGGGTGGTTTAGTCTGTAGGAAAAACCACCCGAGACGAAGCCAGAGGTGACCCTGAACTCTGCACGAGATGAAGGGGGTGTCCCCGGGCTGGGATCGAACCCGGGACCTTAACATCCGTGGACGCATACGTTACCGCAGCACCACTCCGCCTCCCCAAATATTAATATTATTAAATATTATTGCCAGGAGTGCGGGAGCCAGAAGAATGCCCTTCGGATGCATTAGGAATAATATCACGGTCCAGAGCAAACATTGACTCTAGAAATTTCGGTCAGGTGATGACATCCCTTGATGACATGGAATCACAGTTTTTCAAAACATTAAAGTTATGTGCCATAGAAAATTGAGCCAGGAGTGTGACTGCTAAGGGCCATTTTCAAGAACAGTGGTTCAAATGTAAACCCGGTTCAAAGCCGGTTTAAACCCTTGACAACAGCCTAACAACAATCAAATCAGGGATTAAACTGGCTTTGAACCCGGTTTACATTTTTTGAACCACAGTTCGAGAAAACGGCCCTAAATGTGCTCCATAACTGAATTTAATACTCCTTAATTTTTTCTATTCTTCCTCCATGCCTGTTGCCTGGCGAAGCGCGGCAACCAGCATGGCCCGTGAAAAAAAAAAAGTGGGGAATCGCTACGCTCCTTTTTTTTTTTTTTACGTTACCCCGTGCTAGGGCCATGGGTCCTTATAGGGGGGTGGGATACCACCATTTTCTTCAATTTTCTATTTTCTCTTCTTCTTCACTCCGGTGCAAGGATGAAAGGACATGGGGAAGGGATAGGGGATTTTTGGGGAGGGAACATGAGTGCAAGGTGCACGTCTGAAAACGGGTCATGTGCTGTTCCCCAGGAGGTTAGGTTGCCAGACACCTCCTTGGTGCAGGTCAGAGACCCTCCCGACGCAGGTGAAAGGAAAGTTCCCCAGGCGGGGATCGAACCTGGGGCCTTTCACACAGCAAGCCGTGACGTTACCATCACGGCCACCACACCTCCCCCCTACGCTCCCAATGTTAATCGGCCGACTTCATAAGTCGCGATCGGGTTAAGTTAATCGATTTCAAATCGGAAACAAGATTTACACTCCGCTCACCAACTTTAGATAGATAAACAACAACTAGGGCCATTGCCCGGGTCACTAGCCAGGCAAAGTTCAAAAAAGTGTAGTTACGTTGACAAGGGTACAGCCTAGACTCTAGAGGGTCATACAATGTGTCATTAGAACCGCAATGTTCCCAGGACGTGCCCTTCTGCCTACTGTTTCTTGAAAAAAGCCTTTACTTTTTGAGTTACGAGGTGATTTCGATAGTGTCAGTTTTGTGGCTCTCGCTGTCTTTCTGTACCAGAGAGAATCTCATCATGGCCCATGCACTCGTCTGAGAGTCGATGCAGAGAGGCTCTTAATTTTAGCCTTTCTCCGTAACATCAATCAAGCCGCGAATCACCATTGCGAGGTCTGTGACCGATTGATGTACAAGAAGGGCCACAGGAGAATCGCAGTTACAGGTGCAATGCTGAAAATCATAAACGACTACCCCGATGACTTTAAGGCATTCCTAATTCCAAGGGTTGGCCAATTCATTGGGCTGTGTCAGCGGTGCCATAACAACATTAGGTGCAAAAATCCTCACATTCCGTCAACTGCGTTGGTGAACAAAATGAATGTCCCCTACACTCCTGACGTGATTGACCAGCTGTCCGCGGTCGAAGTGAGACTCATCAGTCGTGTCAAGCCGTTCCTCAAGATATTCCATTTGAACAAGAGCAGAGGTCAGTTCGGGGTCAGGGGAAGTGTCATTCATTTCGCCCAGAATATTGAGGAGATCTACGAACAGCTTCCGATGGCAGCTCCCGACTCAGGAACCATTGTTGTGTCAGAGTTGGTGAAGAACGTGACCCAGTCTACAATGTGCCAGTTGCGACCAGCTTTTCTGCACGCCGCTTTGCTATGGCTGGTGGCTAACAATGACCTCTACAGTAATGTTACCATTGACCAGCTGCGTCTTCAGAATTTAAGAGTTCAGGACATGATGGTGACACCAGACATGCCAGAGTAAGTCTCCTTAGCCGCGGCTACTTAGTATCGTTCTTAACTAAGGCATAATAATAACACGTTTACTGCAGGCTGATCCTCTTGATGAAACTGCAGCAGATAACCCAAATGGTGGCCACTTCAAGCGTGTCAACGATAATCTGGCATTTATGCATCTGAGAATATGTCAGACAGACAATATCTTTGGAGACCAGGCAGGAAAGCAATGCACTGCTATCACAGCTGTCGCTGCACCTCATGCATTTGTCAAGTCACCATGTGAATGGTCAGTTCAGGAGGCAGAGACTATCATCACCCTCGGTAACTCGTACTACCCAATGTCGACGACTACATCCACAGTCACAGGAGTTCCTGACCGCAGATGAAATCGTGGGGACTGCAGGAAACTGTTTTGGGAGCCCCGTAGTCATCACAATTCGTGAAGAGGGTCAGATCGTAGGAATATTCTAAAAGTTTCTTCGGCAGGCACCGTAGTACGGAACTTAGGTTATAAGAATCCCTTCGGGATTAGGATATACAGAACGTACGTTATATGTAGTAGTTCGTAGTTGGGATGATTTGTATATACGATGTAAATAAATAAAACTACTGACATTTGCATTGAAGTCCCATTGTCCCCACATAGTAAACATCTTGCTCTTTCCTCAAGTACCTGGTACGCACAGAAATCCATTGTCAAAGGGATCAATACGCATGACACGACGTCGTGTTACTTAAAAAACCTAAAATAGCTTTACATTACTTTATTATAATTATGAAAATAATTAAATAAAAATAGGCAGTAAAACTGCCGAAAACTATTCTTCCTCTGGGTCAGATTAAAAGTAAGAAACAAGTCCATATGTGGGGGTTGGTTTGCGTCAAGGGAATGTCTGATGATTAAATTTAATTCAAAACATTCGTGCTTTGGAGCTGGGAAGAATTAGGCAGAGTATGAGAGTCGGAGGAGTACATAAAGCGATATCTGCCTAATTCTTCCCAGCCCCAAAGCACGAATGTTTTGAATTAAATTTAATTATCACACATCCCCATGACACGAACCAACCCCCACCTATGAACTTTTTTCTTACTTTTAAAAAGGCCATGGACGATCCGTTTCGGAGATGTCAACCTTTGACATCGACGATGTCCATCCTTGCAAGTGTGGATGCCCCCGTACATCCACATCACTGCATTGCTGGTTGCCGTGACCAGGGGCTCGCACTACTAGACTGATCCTCAACTTCCTGACTCCTGCAACCCGCGATGCAGGCATGCACGGGTGTATACACAATTGCAAGGTTGGACATCGTCGGTGTCAAAGGTCGCCATCTCCAAAAACGGCTCACCGCTGGCCTTTCGAACCCATGCTATGCTCTTTTGAGGACTTGCGAACATGTCTCCAGGCTGCTGTGGTATGAAGAAAAACACAGATTGTGGTAAATGCAGGTGGTTGGGTTGTTGAGTTATGCTGATATAATATCAGCATAACTCAACAACCCAACCACCATATATATTATATCAAGGTCAACACGTCCCATGTGGCTGAAATGTTGCACATAAGTGGAATGGTCAAGCCTAACAAAGGATCCGAGATTTGACGGCTGCATTTGAACAAGCAGATGCACGCAGCCAATTATTCGCAAAAGTTCATAATGCACCAACACTTATAAATGGCACATTTTGATATGGCTGTATAAAGAGATACAGTCAAGCAAATGGGAAAGTGATACTGGTCGATCATAGGTCACTTCCTTGTTTTTGACATGATATAAAAAAATAATGTCCCTCTCCTTGCATAAGTCCACTACATAGAGCAATACAATGGCAATGCACGTCAATCCGCGGAAACCGGAGAGGGCGCGCTTTGAAACCCTAAGGATTTTGGGCCACTGGGGATGAAAGTGTCGGAAAGTAATATGGCAAACGAAACTATGGATTCCAGCTTTTTTGTGCTTAGATTCCACTTGCTTCCAGATTGAAAAATCGCATCTTATGTCCGTTTTTCCATGGAATTGCCCTATTGTTAAAATCTGGTGTCCCCTCTGGGGAACGCAAGAGGCAAATGCACCCACATTTGGGCAAGTAAAGTATGTGTGTGGATTTTGTACGCTTTGTTGAACTGTATTTTCATGAATCCATACAATTAAAACGAGATGACATGGCAATTGGTTAACATTGCAACCGTGTCAACAATCCTTGATTGTTGTTGATTGTGACTAAATTACAACCCATTCTTTGCACGGCCTGTTTCCATGGTAATGCAATTGACAACAATCATTGGTGATATTATGAAACTATGGATGTTGCTGAATGTCACTGTTGCAATGGTAATGTAATCAACAACTATTATAGTCATAATAGGTTACATATTCCTAGCATCCCATAATTATAGGGAACAGCCATTTTCTAGCAAACAAGCATTCAGAAAAATGTTCTATCTCGATTTTTGTGTTTTGGGAACTAATATGAACTAATAGAAACAAAGAAAGTTCGAAAATTCAACCAAATCTTTTCCAGGCATATCTGGGTTAATTACACCTGTCCCTAACTGCATGAGTTGAACATGAACAAAGGATTGACAAGCACATGAACATTGCACTTTACAGGGAGGTTGCACCTATAGTTGAAATATTCAACATATGGGTGAAGATTTGAAATTCATGACTATCAGACACGATAATGGGATTACGCTCCTACTAAACTGGGGTTGCACCAATGCAGGTTTTGTACAAAATTATTATTAACAAATAATATTGTACACATGCATCTAGACATAATATGTATGTATACCGTATAGATTGCAATTTATTCGGTGTTTGGATTATACTTCACCTTTTGTTGCTACTGTTATTGTTGGTCGTCTGGTAACAACATTGGTGATGTAATAGTTTTTAAGACATTTATTTACCA
>KZ539790.1:1536-12986 GCA_000934665.2 Catajapyx aquilonaris
CCCCCCCCCCCAAACAAAAAATCTCGATCCGCCACTGAGACTGCACCACAGTGTCATCTACTGTAGTGAAGCACGCATGCATTAATAAGAATATTAAATTGTGTTCCTATTTATACATTCCGTTGCGGGAAACAATATTTTAGTTGCGTGATCTATTTAAAAGGATAACTCTGCGTCTCCTTGTGAAACTGCAATGACAAAAATAATATTAGTAAAATTAATCGTACAGTACATTGCTGTTTAGAGCCGATTCCTTCCTTTCCGAAACTGTTATAACCAAGATAATTATGAAATGCCGAGCGATCAGAGTCACACTTTAGTCAAAATTGAGTCAGGCATTGTTTAATGCAGTCATATAAGGGTATAGCCCCATTTTTTGATGGGTCCAGATCCACGGTCAATTCCGTGGTCAAGTCTGATTTCCGATAAAGAATTAATGCAATCATCAAACTTCAAACCCTCATATCAAGAAATAAGTTACATGTGACTCTGACCATCCTGAATTTCAGGTCTTCAAGTAATTAAATGAAATAATTATAACAAAATAAAATCCCCCGTTAAAGAGCTTCTTCTCCTAAATATATGGAACGTGATTATTACATTGTAGCAGAGAGTCTTGCACATCTTGATTGAGGGTATCGGAGGGCAGGGCTATTGGGCTTTCCGTACCCGCTTCAGTGGCACCAGAACTTTTCTCTTAACCCTCGACAAGCCATTAAGTGCAAGTCAGTCCGGACACATCGGATGAAAAATAAAGAAGATGCTGGGTCTCTGGCAAGAAACATCTCACGTTCTCTTGTCTAGCTAGAGGCAAAACAAATAGGCCACCGTGCCCCGACATAAGCCTGCTTGATCATTGTTGAAGGTCAAGATTGTCAAAACAAGCTAAGCATAATAGCTGTTGCAAGTTGTTGTTGATTCTTACACTCGCTGATTTGTATCATGCGATCAGCATGCGTGTCATTTTTTCCTATCAAAAAGGTTTGACTGCCGCTATTTTATACAATGTACTGCAGTGTAGGGTATATATAGACGCTAGTGAATATCCTGACCAACCCCATTTCCCCCCCTTCGCCATATTACAACAATAACAGTAATAGTGTAACTGACCGTAACTGAA
The DNA here is from genome assembly GCA_000934665.2 of Catajapyx aquilonaris. NCBI lineage: Eukaryota > Metazoa > Arthropoda > Diplura > Dicellurata > Japygidae > Catajapyx > Catajapyx aquilonaris. Next base: position 2,657 of record KZ539790.1, read on the forward strand.
TAGGAGCCGAAAATAATTGTACAGATGTGGATAGAGCAAGGGGTCAGCAAAGTTAGAGTCATTACTGGTTCTAATGCAGGTGAGGTGATTGGAGGAAGGAAATGGGACTGCAAAGAAGGTAGAGGAACAAAGTCCCATGATGATACGGGATATACTGTGCTGCTATACTAGTAGGCATCAAATAATATCATTTCTGACAGTGAAAATATGATATTTTGTGCATGGAAACACAGACTATCAATCGTAATGGCCATGAAGCAATAATGAAAGGGTTGTTAATGAAGTAAATAGGATAAAGTTGATTATTTAAGCTCATTTTAAATTTAGTTACATTTTATCCCTAATAGTATACTGTGGCGTGATCGTGTAACGAAGTGTCAAGCAATGAACAACTGGTACATGTTAATATGTTACGAATGTGCAATACTCGTAAGATTTAAATTACCAGCAGAATTTTTTACACCTTTTTCACATGTTGTTTACTCTGTGTAATACCAAGCAAATGCCATCATTGCCCCCATGATAATAATAATAATGGTTGGGGCCTCAAGCAATGCACTTTTCTGCTCTATCCTATCAGAGACGCATGTAACAACACACTGTCACCCAAATACTGTACTATAGTGTAATGTAGATTATTATACTAACAGTGCAGTGCATGTATATACAGGATGATGCAAAATAATGAGCACTTCCTTTGGACTTACTTTGCGAAATTGTATAACATGAAATTAATTTTTACCTAGTAGATTTTGGCGATTTGGCTTCTTACTGTAGCAATACGAGCATGTAAAATTTTGTTTTATCCTGCACTTGAATAATAGGAGCCGAGCCATCATGTGGGAACCTAAATTGTCCAATTCCTTTGCACCACCCTCCATATCCACGATGATGTAGTGCCACTGGTATATGACTGTATAAAAAATACCTTGCGTTTATGTGCTTCTAACCGAAGTGTCAATTGCACTAAGCGGATTTGTTGACGAATATTGCATATGTTGCTTATTTTGAGTAGTCTAACGTTCTGCTGTGACTACTTAGAGCGTTCAAAAATAATAATAAGTTGAAAGGAAGCAGCATCCGCTCTAGCAATGACTTTCCTAGAGCAAGTTACTGCGAATGACCAATTTCGAGCCATTCACATGTCACATTTTTGCAGTGTTAGTAAAGGATGCGTCCATTCAGCACCACATTAGCAGCTAATATTTTTGATGACCCCTAAAAGTAATATTCTTAAAAGTAACTGCTAAATAATAACCAGTTGAGTGCCAAAAAGCGCTAACTGCAACGCAACTTTCGAACACACTCTTAGACTACATCATGATAAATACCGTTATAACAAACGCCTAAAAAGGGTTCAACAACAAAGAAGCAAAATATTTATGAATAAATTATTGTATAACTTCCGCCCACACTAACAACTGCGACTCTCCATTTTATTCTTACTGTCCTAATATTTCAGTATCAATTTGGAGCCTAGAACGCGCCCAATATCCTCTGAGGTTCCCATCGGCGCTTCATCCAGCCCCTGATAGCGATGTCGGGTTGAGAGGAGAGTGAAGGAGCGAAATGCCTCCCGGAAAAGGGTGAGTTGTACCCGTTGGGGTGACAAGTGTGTCGCCATTCGGGAGTCAGCCGAGGGGAACGCCTAGGCTGTGCGCTAATGAGAACGCATTCCTGGAAGCAGGCTGAGTGGGGCCAATTAATAGGGAAGTTCCGCGGTGAGGCTTCTCAAGACGATGCGGAGAGCTTTCAATTAGCATCCCGATAGCGCGCTAATTGGCTAAGTAATGCCTCTCAAGCGCTGTGTTCACACGCACCCGCCTGCGCCACTCTATCTGACTCCAGAGCCGCCTATAGACTACAAATCGAAACTAAGAGTCGACCACGCTGCCACTGGGTGTACTGGATGGAGAGAGCAGGCCCTGGACAACTAATATTTTCGGGGCTTGCGATTGTTATCCGTTGCGGATACGTCATTGTAGGGTCAAATTTCAGCCTGTTTTCCATCTAAATGCGCACCGCGATGAATGCATTGACAATGTTATCAGTGCGGGATTAGGAGGGTAAATGGAGTGAAACTTTAGATCTTTCGATCCCCAACGGCGGCGATAACCATCCAGAAACCCCCAAAAGGGAATTTACAGCACACATAGTAAGCTAATGGTGAGGAGATGTCATTGACCATGCCTGATGGGCTGAGACGATGAGCTTTTTAGGGGGAGGTTAGGCAGCCGAACAAAGGAGCTCATTTGGCTGTCGTAGTGATTAGCGTCTGATGTGAACATTAGTAATTTCTTGGTAGAAAAAAAAATCTGTATTGGATTACGTAGAATTATGCATATTATTGTGTCAGTAAAGTGAGAGAGAGAATGGGTATAAAATTTCCAGTCGTTTATTAGTCACGCATGCTCTGTAATTCACAAACTACCCACCGTACACGATGCTGGCACGGTACATGGCAGCATTAGTATTGATATAATCGGAATGCGAGATATATTAGGGCATCCTTCTTGCAATATGACGAGCCATTTATTACATTGTCGGCTCCTACATGAAACACATCGACCGATAGCATTATTTTGTTACAGGCTGTCGCGGCACTACATAGGCCTATAACTCGGTCATATAACAACGCCTCCCTGAAGAGGGTTAATAGTGGTTATTGATTCTGGTCAAAGTACTGCATCAATATGTATTGGAAAATCAGTCATGTAATACCATTTCACTCTGATAAATCATTAGTTAGGGCCGCATGTATAGTACAATAATATTCTTCTTACCTGTATTGGCATCTACTGAAGATGGAACACAGCTAAACTGAGAGGTGGAAGATTGTCATACAATTTGCTTAAGTGATTAAATGCTATTTTTACAGTATAAACTATAAAGATGATTTAGGATTAATTGCCATTATTGTACACTGCGTGAATTTGTTCCATAATATTGTGTATAATATAAGTTACTACATGCATGGCAGTAATGATACAGTATACACTGTACTGTACATTACACACGATGGAATATTTCCCAGCCGTACACCATATGCGTATCCAGACCGAAACAAAACCAATAATCAGGACTACAGCCATTTGTTTCTCAATTTTCCTTCCTTGCCGATTTTGTTTTAATTGGTTAGAGTAAATGCAATAATATTCAGACCTCCATCTCAACCCTTCCTTCCAAGTGTGAAAAGTGTATTATTGGTAAATGATCCATGCAGTGTAACAATAACCATAATAGTGATACCTATACATGACTGCAGTCATGTAGGTATCACTATTTTTTGAGCTTTAACATTTTCATTCCAGAATTATACGCATTTAGGAGCCAATTGTAGCACCCTTACCAAGGGGTTAACCCGGGTTAACCACTCGACTGTAAAGTGTACACTGGAGTACCAAATTCAAGGACCACCAAGGAGTACGAAGGAGTACCAGAGTACCCGCCGGGAGTACCACTGCAGGTGTACACCGAGTAGGCTACCGAAGTGGTTACCCCCTTGACCCTTACTGGGTCACAGGCGCAAAAAGGAATAAGTTAATCTAAAATACTATAACTCCGTATGTTGCAACCTGTCACAATTTCCTTAAACTACTAAATGAGATCCCCTGACAACACCTGGTACAACAATACTTCCTGAGTTCAAAAAATGCCTTCATCTATTTCACGTTTCGCGTTAAGTATGATTGCCAGATATTATGTGGATTTTCAATATATATAACTTACGAGGTATTTGAAGGAAGCTATTCCTTGAGTTTAGGAATAGTTAATAGTCCTGATCATATCAAAGAAAATATTCCATGTTGCAGCAATCCGCCAAAAAGGTTCGTTCACAAGTGGAAGTACTTGTTTTAGTATGTTTTTGTAACGCTTTTATGACGTGACCTGACTTGAAAAATGATGAGTCATTAATTGAAACACAAAATATTGACATTTAAATGCCCATATTGATTTTACAGTATAAGATTGAAACTACATATAAATTTCAATTCAGTCTTTTCATCATAAGCAGTACTTTTGGACACGATTATTTTTTATTGCCTAACGACTTGTAAGGTGACAATGCTGTCTCATGCGTGCATAGAAATTCAGCGCGACACTAAAAGCCAGTTGCACGTTATGTGAAAATTTATTGCCTAATAGGACGGACAAGGGAAAAGAGCATCTCATAAACGAACCTAATGGGTCATTCACTTAAGACTTGCGTGTGTGGCCCTGTCAGGTGTATCGCAAACAATGACCTCGTCCCATGAAGGAAGTCCTCTCCCGGAAAATGCTGTGGACAAAGATTCAACCCCCCCCCCCCNCTCCGACCCCTTGGAGTCCATTTGACCAACCCAGCTTCCCCTATGGCTTGAATGAAGCCACTTCACTCCGTAAGTGTCATTTCCATAATTAATTCCCGATGGTCACGTAATCTACCCTCCTGCCCCCCCTCAACTTTTGTGTTCCTTGGGTCTCCCCCCCCGCTCTCTTTGTTCACGCTCCTCTGCCTCTTGAACAATTAATTAGGGGTGTTACACTCACACTTTATGGCCCATTGCTGAGAATGAGCGCCTTGTCAAAGGGCACATTTGTCACGGCCAACGCTGGGAAAGTGTGAACGATTAAATTAGGAAGAAGGACGGCATCCATCACACTCCCGAGCTCTCCAAAAAGCTTTTGTTTGAACAAGGGCCTCGGGGAGATGCACTTGGAAGGCTGTATATGCATACATACATGCAGTTCATACTATGTGCACAAGGTCTTCCTGGGTGGGGGGGGGGGGGGGTGAGCTAACTAATTCAGACGTTTCAGAATAGGCTCTTGCTGCTTGCAAAGGTTGGTGGATGGCAGAGTTCAGCGCATGTGGCGTCTTCTGTATATATACACGAAGGCGTGTCCAGCTTTTACTGCGTTTGCTGAGCACTCCCAGGTGGCCAAATGAAAACTCCGTAGTCAGGTGGTGACACCTAGGGTCGATTTCTAGATGTGGACAAAACATGTAACAAATGCGTTTTAAAAGTAGTTGCAAAAGATTTTGATGCTGTTGTTAATTAAGCCAATAGTGTCAGAGAAAGCATTCTATATGATGAAAATTTACTTGAATCTTTATTATCACTGTATTACGTACCAGTAATATGTTAACCCTGATGGAATGGATCTGGGTTTGTGAAAGGCACTAAAAAAATCTCAGAGCCACATTTCTGAGTCGACTATTATGCGCAAAACCACTCGACGAAATGCAAAAAAAAAAAAAGTTGCACGTAATTAGTGGCAATGTGTTATAGGGCATTTACTATTTTCCGAGTACCGGTACTTTGAGGAATTTTCCAATAACCTTTGTAAGTGTCAAGGGCTTAATGGCCCTTGTAAATATTTTGAAGTTGTCAATAGTGTGTGCATTTGCTCCATATCCAAATTGAGTGACTCCAGATGGTCACAATATATTATTGCTCAGCGGCCAAAAATTCCACAGTATCTTAACCCGTTAAGACGTTTAATGTGATGAAGCAATTTTAAAAAATCAATTTAATATTATTCACACATATTGGTATGGTAAGCCTACTCTTTTACTAGAGGGCAACAAAAGTTATTTTGTATTCAGGAAGCAGCCCAATATCTGAATATTCTGAAACACAACTTGAGGAAACAATATAGTTTACCAATTAAAAAGTGCGCATTAAATTATATTTTATAAAGAACATAACGTCGGTTTAATTTGTATTTATAGTCTTTGTACTCGATTATTGTCCATTAGAGATATCCAAGAAAAATGAAGGTGAGAAATGATTAAATGCGATAATATTGGTTAATGTAACTAGAAATAAATGAAGACTACAATTCAATAAGGGCCCAATAGTGAAAATTGAAAATGTCCAGGAAGCGAAAAAAAAATATTTCTTTCTGTTTCTGTTCATGGTAGGCAATTGTGATCTAAACCTAATGACATATGTACAGCATGAATACCTGACAGCACTTTCATTGAAATGTCCATGTAATTTATATTTTATTTAAATACAGTGAAACTTCTATAAGTCGAATCTCCATGGGACCGGGAAAAAACTTCGAGTTATAGAAGATTCGAGTTAGAGAAGTTTGGATTTTTTAAAGCGCATAACTCTATAAGGAAGCCTACATTTATATCCAATGACGAAAGGTGTTCAAAACTTGAAAATAACTCACTATCACACTTACAATGTTCCTCGTTGTTTTGTTGTAAAAAAAATCTCCGTAATGGACATTTGCCTACTTTATCTCTCTACTTACATTCAAGGATCCAATTGTAACAATCGAGTCAAACACTTCTTTCGGTACGTCTGGCAGACGGAGGTCAGGAAATTGACCCTTTCTGTACATGTGGCCTACTCTCGACCCTTCGACTAGGTTACTATTAAATGAGACAATTTTCCGTACTCGCCAACGTGAACTTCGACTTAGAGAGACTGAAAATGAATTGATATCTCATCGTAAGGCCCTGCCAGAACTTCGAGTTATGGAGAACTTCGAGTTATAGAAATTCGAGTTAGGGAAGTTTATTTCCTATTCTTTTACATTGTGACCAACCAAGCTCATCATTTTATTCGACTTATAGAGAACTTCGACTTAAGGAAGTTCGACTTATAGAAGTTTTACTGTACTTTTAATGCTCACAATTGGGCCCTTACAGATTGTATCGTTCATTTGGCTTAAATATGGAGAAATAAACCGTCTCAGGATAAAATTAATGAAGATTATGATATACAGGAGACAGATTGCCTCTGATTGCCTCAGAGTAATTACACATTATATTTAATTAAATTTAATGATTTTGGTCTCCCATGCCACCTTATAAAGTAGCGGCCATTTTTGACCACTTCCAGAGGGCGTAGGTCAAAGATTTTTTGGTGACATATAGACCCACAAGTCTACTTTATTTTCCACTAGGTTTAGCACTGCTGCCTCAGAAGGGAACGTTCTATAACGGTAAAGTAACGCATCTCCAATAGAAGTAGCGCATAGACAAAATTCACGTCGCCCTTAAAAATCACTGCTATTTTCAAATCACGGGACACTTGTAGTGCATTAAAATCGCGCTTTTCAAAAGGGACAATCGCGTTTTGGTCCGTCGATGGTTTTTAGGCATTACTAGTGACATTTCGGCTCCTCTTGCATTTTATACGGATGGACATCCACCAGAGGAAGTACAATATGCCATAAAAGCATTTCCGTAAAAATTGATACATGGGCCCTTATTGCATTGTGGCATTCAAATGTTGTTCTTGACACCTTGAACGAGATAACATACACTTTCTCATATTCAAGTCACTAGGACTTTACATCAATCATAACAATGAGCACACGATCTATCTGGATACAACAGAGAAGCAGAAAAACCAATATATCCTACACCTACGTATAATTGTGAGACTGATTCGATTGGTTCATACAGGCGTAACCACTAAATCACTTGCCATAAGAGATAAGACCCCAGAGACATCCTAAGGTGCAGTAAATGGCTAAACCATCCCCACAGTCTGCTTCCCCTATACTGCTGCGCTTCCCCACATGAACCATTCCTAATCGTTAGTGACTGGCCTAAGAATGTCAGAGTGCCCCCTAATTGGATATATGCAGTATAATACATAGCAAAGAAGTGAGTTGGACGATGGTCAACATTGCAACCAGTAGAACAAAGTCTAATAGACTTTGTTGGACTCATGGGTCAGAATATAGCTATATAAGACAAAGTACAGTATGCTGTATGTGTCTTATATTATGCTTTTTTGCACGCTAACATATTGTATAAGCCTTGACATGCCCATGAAGCGATTATGCGAGCCTAGTAAATGGAATTAAGTAAATTTAATTATACACATCGCAAGTTTCTTTAAAATCATTTATGTTACATCAGTAATATTTATTCTGCAATAGAGAAATTAGGACGACTATGCTGAAAATGGAAAACCAGTATACTATTAGTAATGTCACAGAAATGGTCGGAACAATATTGAAAACTGGTAACTCGCTCTTATACGCCTTTATTGTGAGGAATGTCATGAATTTTAAGCTTGGCTCTCTTTGTATTGCAAATTACATTTCTTTGAAAAATATATCGTGCTGAGAAGCCGTTATGACGAGTTATACGCTTTTGACATTGTTGTTATTCCTATTGCACCGGCATTATTTTGAATGGTATCATCGAGTAGTGAAGATGTATAGTACCGTACAGTATAATCCTAAACTTTTACTTATGGAATGGATAACATCTCTGTTATCGTTCCAGTTAGTCATCCATTACTATATCTATAGGATAGTGGAAAAAAATGCTGTCCCCGTCATCTTAGATTTATGTTTCTTGTAAATTAATACGGCAGTATTGCTCTATATGATTTAGGTTCCATGACGAAGGTAATCGCATGTTAATTTTCTTGTCATCATTATATAGCTGAATTTTAGAAAAATGCATGCTTATTAGCCACCATGGCCCATGGGTAGCTGGGAGCATAAACAACCGGGCATCCCCTATTATTATCTTGGGCGATGAAACCGCGAAACAATGTCCGTAATGGATCTGAAGTCCTCAAAATCTATAAGAACATCATTTCATCTTACAAGCGCAGGAAGTGTGTCTATAAAGAAGACTATCAGGCGAGCCCTAACTTGATAGTCGCCCAGCTACCGCCGCTCGATCCTCCCAACCCCACTATATAGACTTGGCTGTGAGCAATAACCTGTCCAGGCTGTCCGTGTTGCTTGGGGTCACTTTGGGCAACCCATGGCAGGCCAGATTCGGATTGAAGTCTCGAAAAGTGGGGAAAAAAGGCTCCTGAGACCCGTGGGATTGGAGGCGGGAATTTCGATAAGTAGTGAAACTGGCGCTTACGCATTAACTACTCAACGGCCCTAAAAACTACTTGCACATCCCTATATTACTTTTGTCAGTTTTGTGTGTTCTATCAGGCTACCTGGCCGATTTCTTCACCATGTATACCGTACCTGACATTATTCTTCTGTATAAATCATGACCTCTGCTATAACCACATTTTGAAATGTGTTTATCTTATTCTGTAGGAAGATTAAACGCCCTACCTCCCTGTAACAATAGCCATCATTCAGCTCATCAACTGAACAAAAAACGTCCCTTTGATTTCAGAAAAGGGGTGTGAGTGCCACATATCGCACTTGTTCCCAATCACCTCAAGTGGTCCGTTAGATGCGATTAAGTCAAGAGCGGATAATAATAGGCAGCAGTCACATGTTTTCTTAGGCAACACAATAAGGCTCTAATTCAATAACACTTGGCATTGAGTAGGATGGAAAAGGCATGGCAGGGGGTACATATTGGCATTAGGATAAATGGGTTAACGAAGTGCAAAAAGAAGAAATAATCCCGACAGGTCTTGATTGGGGGGGCGAAAGGGAGTCGATTGCTTTCCGGATGCACAAACGCGCCCCAGATAATCGGGTCCGGATTTGTCCTGATTATCCAGCTCCTGTCGGGTGTGAGGGTGTTAGCACTTTGGGTTTTCGGAGGTAGTGGGAGGTAGGGGTACGGCTCCGGGGACTTGCACCGACTTGCATTTTTGATGAGGGAACCTTAGTCGCCTGTGTTTGGCCAGTGTAGTGTGAACTGGGGGCATATGGGGGGTGGGGGCGCCCTGCTCCCTATACTCCCCCCCCCTCCTCCTCCTCCAATCCACCCTCGTCCCCTCCATACCCCCAACCGCAGCAGCATGGCGCGTGTGAAAGCCGGATCTCTGCCTGCCATTACGACTCATTAGCGGCTGTGATGAACAAGTTGCGTCGGCGGCCCAAAAGCCTGTGCCTAAGTAGCAAGTTGCATCCGATCCGCCTCTCCACAACCAGCCCCTCCCCCCCATTCCCCTCACAATCCACTCCCTACCTCCCCTCACCCTCTAAACCCGACCCCAACTTGTCTCTTTGGGGCCTCCACCGACATTGTTTCTGATGGCTCCGTTTTTTTAGAAAAATTTTGCGGTGTACCCCTACCTTTTTGTAGTTGCGAAACAAAATTTTCGGCAAAAGCGGATCAAACATGGCAAACTCGCTCATCTAATGTTTACGTATCTTTAGTCATTAATTGAGGAGCTCGGATGTAAAAGGTACGCTAACACAGAAGTGTGCGCATAAAAAATGCAATTACTTTGCAGCCATGTACATTAATGCAACAGTGCCGGTACACTTTGTAACTTATGCATCATCTACTCGCCCGTTAAAAAATATACTTTGCACTTGAGTTTGTGCAGATCAAGATGTATAAACAGGGTATGGTGGCCAGACTTCATCGATACGGTAGAATGCTGAAGTGGGTCCAGCCACTGGCGGCGCCACTGGTGCGATCGGG
>JYFJ02008259.1:0-12913 GCA_000934665.2 Catajapyx aquilonaris
CATGCGACCCTGATTCTTGTGTCCAACGGATTGTGTAGGGGACAGTATTACACTCAGAAAAATATTGCGCGCACTTTTAGATTTTTCGGGTAAAATTTTCATGCACAACTAACGTGTGACTCACGCGAAAACCATTGAAAGCGGTGTAGCAGCCTATCAAATTAAATATTGCAGAACCTAATAACCGAATTGTCGTTTTTGTTTAAAATTAATGTTAATGTTACACGAATCTGTATGTTTCAGCATAACCTATTCACGTATTTAGAAAGCCCCCTGTAGGTACTTGTACATAGATTTTTTTTTTGTCCCTCCATGATCATGCTTTGGCCATCACGCTAATTGCAAAGCCGGTGCAATAATTCACAAACGGTCGCATGGTCTCTCCCCAAGTCGGTTTGGAAAGGAGGTCCCATAATTATTGCGCCTTGCCTTGCTTGCCTTCCCAACAGTTGCAAAAAAAAAAACAAGACGATGGTCATATGTCCGAGCTGAGGGTGAAGCACCGTAACGCTTCCAGAAAATAAAAGCGGCGGCCGTAACAGGGCTTGGTTTGTGGGGGGGAGTTCAGCTCAGTCATTGATGTCAAAGTATAACCGTTAGGGCCTTGAAGTGTTGCGTCATTTGGTCGCCACCCACTGATATGCGAGGTCATCCGATGTGGAACTCTTGGCCGGGGAGAAAAAAAAAAGAATCGAAGGGGGGTTTTTGGTGGGTGGTGTAGTGTCTGGTGTGGTCTGGTGTCTGGGCCCCCACGAAAGAAGTGCTTCAGCTTCCCGTCTGAGGTCTCTAGCCTGCTTCTGGGGCGGAGGAAATATCAAACCACGTGCTCTCCTAACCTTGCAGTAGATGGCGGATGGGGGCTCTGCTTCAAAAGGTTATTTCCGCACTTTTTTATATAAAAAAAATGTACACACCCTGTGTGCAATTTTTTTTCGCACAACACATGGTTTCGTGACTCAAGACTTGCTTTTTAAAAAAAATTTGCGAGGGGGAGAGAATATTAGCCGGACATGTAGTGTAGGAGCGCAATTATAATTTTCTCGGAGCTTTTTTTTAAAAAAGGAGTTAAAGACCGGACTTTCCGGTAGATCCACAATTTCGAGCGCCATCTTTTGCCAGGACCCCACCAGCAGTATATTTAACAGCGACCAATTCGGCATGAAAACGTGTCGAGAAGGAAATAGCCAGGCAGGTTTTAATGCCGTTATCATACTTTGCAACCTCCCCAATTTTTTTGTGCGCTTATTTTTTTGAGGGGGTACGCATGGAAGACTTGTAAAAATCCTAAAGTCGGCTTATAAGGTCGAGTACCTTCTTGGTTGAGTCGGAAGTGACGTTCGTGGGAAATTCGATTAGAAGCCGGAGAAGGAAATGGAGGAGGAGGAGGAGGGGAAGAAAATAGAAGTGCGAATTACTTATTTAGTCTTGCCAGTAATGATTTCAGGCACGATCATAAAAAATAGTAAAAAAAATAGTCTTCCAAGTTTTGTTTGGGTGAATCCAACTCACCTCACTTTTGAACCCGTGGGCGAACTTGGAAGTTTGGATAAGTTTTGCGTCGCTGACGGCATTGTTATCTCTTTACTCCAGATTTTATTTGTACAGTATAAATTGGAGCATACAATTAATCCGTTCACTCGAGAAAATTCGCCCCGAGGAGATAACAAATAATATTATATGCAAGATGGGCTTTGACTATAGTTAATTAGTTCTAGACTCTTAGGACTATACTGATTAAAATTTTTATGGAAGGAGGTTTTGAGGGTTCTTTGCCACAAGCGATCGCTGCCCTTGAAATATGATTGCGAACAACGTTACGCCACAGTGAAATTGAAAATGACAGTTGTTCACTTTTAAAACATTCGACGCCACTAGTTACAGTGACAATTGATTTTTAACTATTCATCTAAGAAGGTGACATTATTTTGTCAATTTGTCGTCTTGATCTATGATGCAACGCATGCAATAATGTTTAAGCGTTTAAATTGTCTACTTGAATCAGCGATTTGTGGTCCATGACGTAAGCATTATTTAGCCCACTTTGCGGACTGCTTTAATTTGACTCCGATTGCCAATTAAAATCCCGCAAAAAAAAAAAAATCCTGTAAGTGACGACCCGTGCACTTAATGGGTTTCGACGACTGGATTCGTATAGTGTCCTCTATTTAATATTTGAACAAATAAAACTTATATGGTAAAGGCCGCAATCGCTTTTCAGAAAGGGGACAGAAGAGGCTGAGTGACGCTATACACTCTCGAGTCCCTTTGAAATCACATAATACCAGTGGTTGGTCCCAGGGTTAAAGGGGAGCAGCGAATATGAATAAACGGTGGGGGGTTGCTTGGAGTCCATTGTCGGCTGGGAAAACACTCATCTGATCCGGCCCCAGGAGAAGCCAATTTCCAACGTTGAGGTTGGATAACAAATATACAAAATACGGGAATAATACGACGGGGATAAAAAAAAAAGAGACAGACACACAGAGAGAGTTGTATACATACATTGGTGGTATTATAGGGCCAATTCTGAGCTGGGGCCGTCACCTTGCTATTGATCACCCTCGAGGAAGATGTTGGGTAACCAGGTGAGTCCTGGGTGATGTCACGTGGTAGCCATGGCAACCTCGCCGTGGAGTTAAAGGTGAGGAGTAGAAAGCGAAGGTCGAGTGTAATATGGATGGTGTTGGATTTGGTGGGGGGTTGGGGGGGACAGCGCAATGCAATTTTTTGGGAGGGGGTGGGAATTTTTATTTGTGCAAAAAAATGGATCAACATTTTTTGTGTGGCCTCCCATTATGGGTGATGACGACGGAGTAATTAAGGCAATTCGCTGATTCTGTGGCTGAGGAGAGGATTAGCGTGATGGGAAGAGATAGGCGGAGGTTATAGGTTAATGCAGGAGGTGGGGAAGGCTTGGGGCCAACCGCTATTTGGGAGCGCAGTTTTTTTTAAAAAAGAGGGATGCTAATGAGATTTGCGGTGCGTTGTTATCAAACGTTTGAGGTAGGTCCTGAAACGCAGCGGATATATACTGAATCAAAATGATCAGGTGTGCATAAATACTGTACAGCTGAAGCCTGAAAATAGGTCGGTTCTGTCACTTCAAAAATAATTCTACGAAACGGTGTGATACAAACCTGTTTGACCGTGCGAATTTATTCATTAAAGGCATATTTAACCTCGACATTCGCGCGCATTGCAACGTGTTGCGTAAAAGTTCCGTATGGAAAATTGATGTACTCGTGTTTACGTGTGTGCTTGCCCATGGCATTGAATCACAGGCCTAATTCGCAGCCTGATAACTCCGGGATTACCGGCCAATTCATAGTATACACTGCACAGCTCTGCGTAATAACTTGCAGGTATTTTTAACCGTGATATTCGACCGCAATCATATATAGAATCGGAATCCTGCACGGAAATAATAATAATTAATTATTATTATTATTATCGGAAAAAATCTGGGGATATTTTTTCATGCGCACTATGCAATAATTAGCCAATATCTTCAGTACTATAAGTATACAATAACTGAATTAAGGGTCTGGTGAAAGTATCGTCTGTTGGATGGAAAATTGAGAACCCCCACAAAAGAGATGCTCAACCTTCGTTTCCAAGAAGCCCAACCAGGCCCCCCGCATTTCCATTGGAAATCGATTAATTCGAAAATCAGGTGATTAAAATTAGTCAGTGGAGGGCGCTAACGAATTTGTAGCCACTGGTTGCGGGCTGCGAGGGTAGTGCCCAGGGGCGGAGGAAAGGATTGCCTCTGCCAGGTGTTCCGTCCCTCGCATAAAACGGTGCCAATATTGTATGTAAGAGGAAACATTTTCGTCGCAAAAACTAAGGTTCACACGCTAGAAGTCGGCTCCATAAAAAGTGCTGCCCTAAGGCAAATGCCAGCTACCCACGTTTGCCACTTGATTACAGGTGCTTTGTACAGGTGTACGGGACGAAACTTGCCAGGGCGGGTTGTATAGGTCAAACGGTATGTTTGGGTGGACCCCTGAAGTTTCCAGGTGTGTTCCGCCGCATCCCCTTCTCCGGATTTGTTTAGATCTTTCCATCTGGATAGATGTCTTGTTTAACGTAGGCGCTTTGGTGTTGAGGTTATCCGAGGGTCGTGGCGAACATCACGACCGTCTGAACCGGGAAGAATGGACCAAGTCCATTTTTTTTAAAGGCTTCTTCTTCGTCTTCTTTTTCCGGCGGGCGTACAAATGCAGGGGTCTGCTCTGCAAAGCACGAGTTTGCAGTTTACGAATACAATGCACTGGCTAATCTTAGGGCGCATGAACCCATCAAGTGGCTATTTTAAAAATTCTATTGTGGACATCCGTATCTTATTGCAATACTTTACACGTATCCTATATTCCCTCGTTAAACACTGCCCTGACGGCCGTGGAAATGAGAGAATAACATTTATGGTGATAGTCGCTATACAACGTGGATTGAATCATTGCCATACTTGATGTTTCATTCATGATGACAATTTAAGGCAAAGTTCGGACTTGCTTCGAAGTAATATATGGCCGCTGAATGATCCTGGCAACGGGGCTCTTGAGGGTGTGGGTGCCAACATGACGTATTAGAGAAGTGGTTATCCTCACTTCTCTCTCATCGTTTTGCGACACGAAGAACAGCAGATGAGCACACATCCCCCCCTTTCTCCCCATCCCAACTAGCGTAGTATGCCCCCCACCACACCAGACTCCAGAATAAATGGACCTAAATCCGTCTTGGACCCCAAGTCGATGTTCAATATTAGCAACCCCGGTTCTTATTCTGGCCACGGGTCTATGTGTATACTGCAGACTTTATTTCAGGAAGACTGGTATTATATTAGGCTTGGGTGCGAAAATATCCAAGCAGGCCGTCACAGCAGGAGTGGCAGACTAGGAATAGCGAAAATAGTTAGTTCTGTCCCGAAAAAGCCGATGTGGCGTCGGTCTCGGGGGGGCCCCCCCTTGGTATGGTTTTGTTAGTTTCCAGAGGAGGATGAGAGGAGAAGAAATATGTGGTGCTAGTGCTTTCTCTTCATGCTTGCTTGGTCCGATCGTCGAGTGTGTTGTTGTTTAGTGGTGTTGTCTCGGGGGCGACGGTGGGGAAGTGCTGATGCCGGGGGGGAAAGACGCTGTGGACGCCTTGGGAGGACGGGGGGACCTTGATTTCCGGAGATGGGCTGCTGGATACTGGCCGGAATAGACGTGGTAAGGTGCATGTCATGTCAAGGGCTTTAGATAGTGTCTTTTGTCACAAGGCTGTTGGGTGAAGCAAGAAAAATATATGGAGGTTGACAGGTCAATGTAGTCGGCATGAGAGCACAGTTGGTGAATCCATGTTCAAACTGGCATCACACCGATACAATCATTGCGGCTATAGGTAACCCTTTCTGAACTTGCCAGTTTGAGTAATTTGTTTCGGTGAGGACGTTACCTCTGGTATACTGTATAACTTGGTGCCCGGTAGGTCCTTGACTTCCTTTCAATCTAGGCTTCTATATAGGGTATTACACCAAGTTCCAGTCGGCCAAGTGGAAGACGGTGTTACAGTATAATAAGCCTTCGAGCGACAGTTTGTAACGTGCGTGTATCACATAACCAACTTGAAACTCTCTGCTTTGTGTGGATGGCATTTGTTACTTTGTTCGTCTTTGTTCGTACAACCGAGCTTATATAGGTGTAAGAAGCATAAACTGCGCAATGTGTAAATTCCGCGAATTTAACATCCCAAGTAGTCGTATATCCTGGATGTTATCCAAATCATGTGCCGGCTTGATTCACCAGGAAGTGTATATCCCAAATGGAAGGGTTTTCCGATACGGTTTCAGCTCATGCGTTGTGCATTGTGTTTACTTGTGCCATTGCATGCTTTAAAATTCAGTAGTCTATACGCGACTGTATGACTGCCTGTAACTTTCCTGATCAATAATTGTTATACAGTATTGATATATTGGTACCCCCTTCCGATATGCTTTCAAGATACCATAATACCGCTTTTTGAATGCCGTGTATTGACAAGTGAGGTATATTAGCATGATATTAAATGGATGGTAAATTAGAAGCTTTCGACGTCGAAAATTACGCCAGGAAAATTTTGATGCAAGTAATTATAGGCTGCTGCGTTTATGGAAATCAGAGCTATTGGGCAGTGGCTAACTCTGGAATAATGAATTTTTATTGCTCATTTGAAATTGATTCAGTGCTGCGCCGGAAGGATAATTAATTATTGACGTCACATCTATTCCAATGCAAAAATTGGAGCTTCACCTTCATCCTATATAACCGTACAATAATTCTTTATTCCACCAGATTTGTTACAGTCTTGAGAGATAAAGGGTCGATATTTTCACGTCGTTAGCAATAAAAATGGGAAAGGTAGTTCTTTGTACGTTATATGACAAGTCGGGCATAAATGATTGCGCTTCTCCCAAGAATGAAGGTTATCCGGTACACCTCCGTTAATTGGGAACAACTCAGGAGTAATTACGCAGTAAACTACCATGGACTCTCGGACCGAGTCGTACGACTGTCTGGCAGAACACAATTTTTCACGGGCGTCGTGAGTGAAACCTTGCCGATGTAGCCCCGACTTGACAGGATTCCTCAAATCAGGAAGCTTGCTCGCTGAATGACGACACCATTTTACCTTCCGAAAAGATGGGAAAGGTCGCTTGAGGATGACCAAAGACCATTTTTTTTGTCATCATCATCATCATCATCATCATCATCATCATCATCATCATCATCATCTTATTCTTCCTTTCCATTTCAAAACCTTTTTCCGGGGTTGCGTGGCTATTGGGTGTAAAATGGCAGATGGTTTTAAAAGCCAGGCTGCACAGCTGATGTCATTAGCGAAACCTTTTGGCTTGTGTCGCAAGCGTGGAAGGAACGGAAGCTGGAAGGCCACAAGAAATTGGGGGGCGGCAGAGAAGCAGCTGCGGGCATTTCGTCTTCGGCAGCACGCCGAGGATTTTTCCATGATACGTGCTGGGGGAAGATGGTTTTTTTTCTGGTTTTGTTTCAAGGGGAGAATTTTTTTTGTAGCTCTGTTTTCTCCATCTTTATCATAGAAATCATGCATACATTTTTTTGTATAGGACAAAAAAATGGCGGTCGCAGGATATTTTTCTCTCCAGTATATTTGCGATGGATGGTAATCAAAAATGGAGTTCCGCCAAGACTTTCCCAGTGAAGTGTGAAGAATATGGGTTGGGAAAAAAACAGTCCGTCGTGTTAGGTCTGTCTCATTTCTCTCTGTTGACGAGTTTCTGGAAGAGAGAGAGAGTTTTTTTAAAAAAAGGAGAACTGGTTGTGTCGTCTTCAGCTGACACACCGGTCGAGCGACTTTGAGTTATGCCATTACCTGTACTTGTCACCCTCCTCTTCATATATTGTGTGGATATGAGCAAGGCGAGAGAGAGAACATGGCATGCCGTGCAGGAATTAGTGACACGGGGTATGAAACATGTAACACCTGTCCGACAGTCACGCAATTCCGAGCTCCCACCATCAAACGGCACGAAGTTGTCGCACTTTTGGTTCGAGTGACGAAATAGACTGATTATTGCGAGGGGTTTTTTGATCCTCCCAAAGTCTGGCGGTGTTTCATTTCATCTCGCAGCTGGACCTCCACACGTGAGTGGGTGTGTGGGGCTTGCCTTTTCTGGTGTGTTTAGTGTAGGGGGTACTATGCACTAATGGTTTTGAGCTCCTGGTGGCCCACATGCAGAGGGGATTCTCTGGAACGTGGCTGGCGCGTGGCCCTCTTTTTCCTCACCCCCCCTTCTGAAACCCCAAACTTGAGCAGGGGGAATTGGACGACTGTTTCATAAAAATGACCAGGTTTGTTGTGCAACACACGTGGTGCTTGATTCAGACCAGTCAACAGTGGCAGGGCGTTTGGTTGTTATCGTTCGGGGAAAAACATTTGGGGGGAGGGCATCTGGTTCCTCAGGTTTTTAGAATGCCTTATCGTGGCGTTGGTTAGGATCCTGGGCTGCAGTTTGCATGAAATGGTGTCGGGAGATATTGTGCATGTATACGGGCATGGTATTGATCAGAAGTGTCAGGCACCGTCAGTTTAGGTGCCATTAAATTGTCATGAACGAGAGAGTGGAAACTGCGGCTAAACAATCTGGAGAAGTGGCTGCGTTGATTTCTTCGTGCAGAAGCCAATTTTTCCACCCCAGAAAAGTTCACGAACTCCCCGAGTACATCTCGATTGAATACCTTACTAGTGCTTCTCTTCCAGGCGTGTAGGAGTGACTATCAGATCAGGAAGTTGCGTGGGTTTCCATAAAAGTCCTTCAATCCACTTGCCGCGCTTTTTGCAGGCTTTGCTTCTGGGTAAAATCGGCGGTGCTTCTACGCAAGCACTATTGAAACGAATGTTTACTGCATAGCCATTGGGGAAGGCCTTTCATTAAAACGGAGCTGCGATGGTGGCATTCCACTCGTATATACCGCTACCCGAAGAAGTCTTCTCCTCCCATAATGCCCTCCAGGGGCGAACGACTACGTGATGAGAATGTCAACTTTTTTTGTGTGTATGTTCCATGTTGAGATCGGGTCAAAAATATAAACTATGGTTATCGACTGGACAGAAGCTCCTCCCGCGGTTTTTTCTTCTTCTTCCTCTTCACTTTTATCGGTTGAACTCTGTTGGACACAAAAGGGATCGTGGAGTGAGGGAGCTAAAAAGGACATGGTGGAAGAGAGCTTCTTGGAAAGTTTGAAGCGGAAAAATCTACGTCTCGAGTGTTATCATTAAATGCGGCTAACGATTACACTATCCATTGATCCCCTAGTTATTTACCTTTGTCGTCCCAAGATAAGCGGTTTATCAGGACAGGTTGATTTTATTTCACCACCTTGTATATGCAGGGTGTGTGACAAGTATTTATTTTCATTCGGAAGCGGTGGATTTGTGTCATTATTCTTCTCCGTGAGGCTATTTTTGTAAAATTCGAGGTCGCCATTTTTCACAAATGCTGAAAATTCCTTCATCTAACGATTTATTTACTCCTTTTTTTTTACCTCCTTCATAGCACAGGTATGAGGTCGCAATTGAGGTCATGCTGTGTACTTCCTGAATGCGTTTTAAGAAATGACCTGTTTGCCTCTAATGGAGTGTGAGGGCGGGGACGATTTATTAAAATTTCTCCGCCGTCTGGTGATTAACTTGATTTGAAGCCCCCTGAAAATCGTTGTCGGATAGGTCGTAAGTCGAGATAATAGCGGGTTATTTACTTTTATACGACGGGGGTCCCGCTCAGAGGGAAAGCTCCACAGGGGGGTTGGGCCCAAAATGAAAATATTATCACGATGTCCACCGTGACGTGACCTGGACTGCGTTGCTGACCGCCAACTTCGCTGCGATTTTTTTTTTAACGCTGCAGGATTAACCCCGAGGATATTAATTGCGACACTAATGATTCGTACAAGTTTTTACCCTTTTATGTTTTCATTTTGTACGTCCCATATTGTGTATACGACCAACACACTTGGTTTTCTTTCTCTCTCTCTCTCTCTCTCTCTCTCTCTCTCTCTCTCTCTCTCTCTCTCTCTCTCTCTCTCTCGTGTTTTTTTTGTTTGTGTGACCTCTCCTCCCTGCTGGAGTGTGCTAAGAGCCAGAAGCCATGGTTTACGTAAGATTGTCAGTGCTGCACAAGAAGTGTGTGGGGGCCTTCATGTGGGGCTTGTCGCGAGCACGATAGGGTTGAGAGGCTTGGTCGGAGACCACCACCGGAGGCTTTTTGTGTCTAACCCCCCCATTTTTTTTGTTGGTTGTTGGAGCCCTCCATGCCACACGCTGGGGCTCACATTGTCACAGGAGCCAAGGCGGGTCATCAGAACAGATAATCGGCCTTGTTTCGTTGTAGGGTAAGGTGTGGTGCAGTGCAGCAGAAGGTTAGAAGCAGAAAAAAAGGGACAGCATTCACATGCGATATAATGCTGGAGGGGACTTAGCGGGCTCCTGTGATCATCCGAAAGTAGGGAGGCTCATTGACCTCAACCGATTGAGGCCGCGTCCAGCAAAATCGTATGAAGCCAAAAGGTAGACGGCTTCAATTGCAATTAGCAGGAAACTGACATCTTACAACCGCTCCGGGATTATAATGTCCGACCTCTTAGCCCGCTTCTTTTATGCCCCGGAGAACTCGTTGGGAGCGCTTGATTAGGTTCACGACACCCCCAGGTGTCCTAGGTACACCTTCGGAAAAGCAGCGTTATGGGAATCGTGTGTGGATTGGACTACGTGTGGCGGGAATAAATTTTCGGAGGAGGAAAAAAAAGAAAAAAAGAAAAATGGCAGCGCTTTGCACGTGACCGTACTCGCAACTCGTTCACCTGATTCGGAAGGATTTATGGTGGAGTTTTATTAAGTGCCCTTATCACGTTATGTTTCATCAGAGGAGCTCGTTATGCACTCTGTGTTTTGGAGATCTGCCGGAGATAAACATGTGTACGTGAAAAATAACTGTGCTGTTTGTGACCTTTAACTGTTATTCGCACACACACTTAACCTTGGCATTTGGGAAAATGTAAAATTAGTAATATGGTATCATCCCTCCCTTGTATGGAATTCTTAATTGTTTTCTTCGCATTTTGCGTATGACTATATAGTGTATACGAGCGAGATAGTGCCCGAATATCATCTCCAGCGTTATTATTGCCGAGATTACTTTTAAAGGTATAAGAAGTGGAGGGGCTGTGTGTGTATATAGCTCGGAATTTAATTCGACGCATTCCAGGCCCCTGTTGCTAAGTGGAGGAGGATAGCCAGAGGCACACTCTCTCCCTTACTTGACATCTCATGAAAATGAAATGGCTGCTGTTTCTGCCTGCGAAAACCCGACTACCCCCCNGCACAATTCCCCAGCTGCCCTCCCCACATATATCCCTTCCTCTTATAAAATGTGCACGGAGAGTAAGTGGTGTGCAGGCCCTCGCTTGTCCACTTCCTCCACTGACAGCTTCCCGATGACTTAAATTTCTCTTTCTGGCCTGGGAACAAAAGCGAACTTTTCCGCTCTATCCCTCCCCACCCACCCCATCCTTCTTCAAACCCACATCAAAGAGACGCCAGTCTTCTACCACACCGCGGATAAAGGAGCTTGCGATTCTTCTTTTTTTTTTGAGGGGAAGTTTTTTCACCTCTTTTTTCTTGGTAAGTCACCAGAGAATGACTAAGACCCTTGAAAGTGAAGTATACCAGAAAAGTGCTAATATTTCCGTCTCACTCGAGCAGGATTTAAGCCGTCTAAAATTAATTAACAATTCTGCGCAGACAATGGTGTTTTCGCCTTTTTTTTGTAAGGCTCAAAGAATGAGGTGTTAACAGTAGGCCTATGAGCTACAAAAAAGGGAGATGGAAAGTGCAGCCTGCCAATTAATTGCATCTTCTTTATCAGCCCCCGCTGTTTAAATGCGGTCTGAACCCCAGTCGCTTCGAATCAAGCCGGGGCTGTAATTTATAAATGAAGCGAATAAATAATGCAGCATGTGACAAGTCCGGAAAACGCTGCTTTTCACTGAGGAAAGGCAGGTGAAAATTACGCCCACAAGCGCAATGCAATAATATTGAAAGTTTTAGTTTAAGCTATTGCGTTTACCATCGTTAATACTTGAAGGAATCCTTTGTAACTGCGCGTAATTTCTGTGTCTTGATTACACTGTTTTGTGTGCAAAAATTTCCTTTGATATATACTCACTGAATTCTTACAGTATGAGCTTCAGTCCGATCGGCGCAAATATTGCCTTTTTTCTGCGACATGTCAGGCGAGAGAAAAGTCTCTCGCCCGAATACACTGATTGCCACTTACAGTGTAATCAGGGAGCATATACTACATGTAGTATATGCTCCCTGGTGTAATGTCTGTCTTTTCCAATACTTGCAATGGAATCGTGCCAGTTACTATGGTAACTTATTGCAACTCCTGTTTTTTTTGCGATTGTCTATAACTTGCAAGTTACCGTGGTAACGTACAATATTTCACGTCAGTCTAGGACTATATTGTATAGTGTATTCTCACTCGAAAAGATTTTTTTTGCAGTATTTGCAACCACTGCATATTCCGCCAGTTTCGTGTAAATGTTTGGCAGTTGCTATACTGGATGATTTACGCGTCTGGAGACCACCTTATTTTTTTAGCGTTCAAGGTTAAGTCACCTTGGGAGAGTTTTTAAAAAATATGTTGATTGAATATAATCAAAACAACGTGTGTATCATGAACCGTTTTTCTCCACCTTCATCATCCAAGTATATGAAACAAGAAAAATATGTGTCCCTGTCCTCGACTTGTAAAGGGGGTTATAGGAATATATATCCCCGACTGGTTTTCCATCCTTATCGTGACCGCAGCCCACCTACCTGCGTGTACACGGGAGCCTCTCTCATTTGCATTCGGATTGATATTCGGTGAAATAACAAGCGGGGGGTACCTCGACCTCCTCGTCCCATCTTGATTTTCCCTGTACCTTTGTTTGCCGCTTGTGGAAAGTTCACCCTGACGCAAATCAGGTCGTCTCGGTCGCGTCACTCTTTGGTCGTTGCAGAATCCAAGAGGGAGGTCAATTATTCCTGGTAACGGGATGTGGTGACCTTTAAACCTTCAACCCCACCCATCCACCCAGCAGAATTCGACCCTCCCCTTGGTTCTGATGGCAATGACCATCGGTTTTTGTTGGAGGACTGAATGAATAAGAATCGATCAGGGGCGCCGGTTTGACGAGGTGCGTTTGGCACTGATTGCGAAATATTGCGACACATCTCCCTGGGCTCTTTTTTTTTTTGCACTGCTGGAAATACCTGCATGTGTGAAGCACACTCGGGAGTTGCACATGTACGTTCTGGCGGGGTGGTATTTCCATATGTGTGGGTGTAAGAGCGTGTCTCCCCCTTTTCG
>KZ539791.1:0-11711 GCA_000934665.2 Catajapyx aquilonaris
AGAACCGCTGAATCAGCGCAATATGAGTAATACAGAAAATTACATTGAAAAAATACATTCCAAAAAACGGATGTGTCAAATGCATACACTGGCACCACTTTCTCTGAAATCTTGATGTAGACACCATATATCATACCTCAGTTCTCCTGAGTGGCCTTCCATCTTGCTGGTACTTGGTTCTAAAACGGGGCTCCTGGCAGTCATCACGAACATGTCACTCTGGATACGGATGTCTTGGCTGAAGATAACCATGTCCGTGCTCAACTGGTGCTGCTTCATTACATCAAAGTCTCTGCCGAAGCCAGGATTTGGCCTCCCGGTCCTGCCAGGAGCACCTGAGATCATCGACATCCAACACACCAAGGACTAACATGACAACATCGGTTTCCGTAACGTATAAAAGACATCCTTGAACTGAATTCTTGTCTGCGCTGTATGATCCTACTCGGTCAACTACAGGGTCGGCTGACTCTTCCCTCTGCGGTACTGGCTCTATGCACTTGGGGCATTGTCGCCTATAGATTGTGTGCGCTGACCAGGAGATGTGGAACGAAGCTACCTGACCACAATAAAGCACGACAGAACTGAAATACGTCGTGGAAATGTAACAAACAACCAGAACAAGTAGTAGGTCAGGAGCTGGTTAGGCAGCCCTTTTCACGGCGAATTCATCTAGGGCAAAGTCTAGGGCCGACATCGAGATCCCCCCTTCTACCAGGAAGGGCATTATTCCCACAGATTCGGCGTGATTGGTTCCGTCCAGGGTGCTGTCAAAATAGATCATGTCTTGGGCTGGGTATGTGGCGTCATCAATGACCCTATAGCAGGGAAAATATTTAGGACACTATTGAATAAGTTCCTAATTATAATAGGATTCGAAATGACACGATATGAAACCAAGTGAAATGTTTTTGATTAACTGCTGTTGAGTTGAAAAGCCATTGATAATAAGGTATACCCATACCCATTCCACTTCCGAGAGGTCCCTTGTTCGAATATTCTCCCTATTTAATAATTTTCGATTGATTCTCTTCGGCTGAGCCTTTTGCTCGGAGTTGGATTGCATTTAAATATGGGCCTAACACCATTTTAAGTATTGCATAAAGTCGGGTGCTGAAAATCTGATTTGCTAAGAAGACACGTGTCGTAGGAAGTGGATATCCATGGGATAGTATATAGAGTAATGGGCATCACTGGACTCTTAGGCTTTTTTATCATCATCGAAAAAAGAATTATAGAGCGACTCTGTCTCTCTCTGTGTGTCTGTCCGTCTGTTTGTCCGTCTGTGGACAGGTATCAGGGGCTGAACCGCAAAAGATAGCGACAAACGGTTTTCATATTCGGATTAAGCGTGACCCAAGTAGGTGTCATGGTCAACTTCCGGTGATCAGCCACTTCCGGTTTTCCGGGTTCACTCTATCCGCATAAGTTTACTTTACGGGCGGGTTATCGTTGGATTTCAAAATTAGTTTCCGTACACTTCTGACCAGTAAAAGTGTCATGGTCAACTTCCGGTGACTTTATGTGGGAAAAAATTATCCACACAGTTTCATACTTGAAAGAATTAGAAAAAGTATATTCTAATCACACTCACGTGATTTGCCAATATTGTTTCTACTTGAGGGGGGTGTCGGCGCGGGCGGGGGGAGAGGATGACTCAGGAGGAAGAGGATAATTTTTAAGAGTCAGGTAACCGCACGAGACCCCTCATATTTGTTTCATACCCAAACATTGTCTTCTAATATTTAGTCTCATTTCGTGTCCAACTACCATACAAGACAATCTACCCTACCTTAGGAGCAAGTGATCTTTGTTTTCAGGGTATATAGCCGCATGGTTTATGTATTGATCCCACTTCAATATGTGGGTAAGCCATGGGATCGTGTGCAGATCATCATCTTCGTCATAATCTCCCCATGTGTCATGGATGATCCCTACTTGGATGTCAGTGTCGTGCAGGAATTCCATTACCTCGGTTGCTTCCGGGTATGCATGGAAGGTACAGGTGAAATCGTCTCTTAGGACATTTGGCCTGAAAAAGGTAGAGGGAGGTAAGTTTCTGAGTTTTCATGCTAAATATTCATTTAGTTCCTTACCCGATGTAGGTGAGAGGTGGGAATACTTCAGTAATAGGAAAATCAAACAGCGTTTTCTCTGAAATAATAGAACGAATGGTCATTCACTTCGAACATAATTATTGCCGGGTTGAAACTTATAATTATTCAATTATACGCAAGTGAAGAATACATCAATATTGAATAAATTAGTGTGTAGTATTGTCCTTATTCTGGTGAATACCCGTCGGTCGAGATTGCAAGAGCTGAAATGTCACTAGAAGCGCCTGAAGCAGGCTTTCAAAATTTCGGTAACTATGATCGGACAGAAATGAAGAGTTTTGTTCCTTTCCTGAACATTATTTTTATGTTTTCCCACCTCATTGAATCGCGGTCTTCAATGGTAAGTTATTCGGATTGGCGTATCCACCTGCCTGTCTTTGAAATGAGGGGTTTGCCCCCCTCGCACTCGATATACTCTCTCCACTCTCGTACATACTGTGTGCCCTCTTTATTCGAAGGAAAATAATCAAAGGTTTTAAATAATAATAATAACTGAATTTCCGAAAAGCAAAACTTGAGTTTGCCGCGCAAACCACTGGCATATCGTGTAACAACTGTTAGACCCATTTCAAATTTAAAATAGGTCTAGTCATGGTTATAGAAGACTCAGGTTAGGTCACTCCCACCCCCCCCCCCTGCCGGGGCGTTTTTCAGCGAGTTCTCACCTGAAACCGCCATGAGACATTTCGGAGCCACGATAAGTGGCGACCCTACCGGACTAAGGCTGAACTTTATAGGTACGAAAGGGAAGGGCTACATGATGACCCCACATGGCCGCCGGCGGCCATGTTGGGCCCCCCAATGTAGCCCTCCCCTTTATTTCCCCCGCCGTAGAGATTATCGTTAAATTATTATATTTAGTACTACTACCTCACTCAGCCCCGTGTCACTTCCCCCCTAGTTGTATGGAGACGATAATTTAATTTCTGTGTCTCCACCAGGCTGGGAATTTGGCGCTGGCTGCGCTACATCGTTCGCTATCCGCCATCTTTTTCAAGGTGTACTCAAGTGGTAAGTCTGCGGAAGAAAGATCCAGCCAATCGCGACAGACTACCCGCTACCTACCACAGGAGTTGCACCTTGAACAAGATGGCGTCTTAGCGAACCATGGGACACAGAATTTATTACACTACCTTATTCGTGGAGAGTCATAGGGCTGACCATGGGCGTAGCCAGGGGGGGCAGCCCCCCAAATCTCTCCCGTTTTGCCCGATTTGACGTCGCGAGGAAGGGTTGTGACCTTGAACCGAAAAAATTTCCTCTCCCCAGACACAATTTGCGTCCTGCTCCCCCCTAACCTAAACCCTGGCTACGCCCATGGAGCTGACCTCACTCTAATGCTTCTGAGGAACGTGTGTTCAGTATGATTAGAAAAAACAAGACCGAATTTCGAGGTAGCCTATCATTAACTGGAACACTATCATCTACTATGACTGTCAAAATGGAAAACTTAAATGCAGCCACATTAAAATCCCCTAAGGAAGTTCTTCTTACAGCCAAAAAAGCTAACTGTAACCTATAACAAAGTACATGCTGGTAAATAAATGTGCCTGAAACATTCCTATAATTTGATTTTGACTTTATATGAAAATCCCCCTCTCAGATGGCCAATCCTCCTCATTATGTCATTACCTCCCCCTCATTTTTGGGGGGTAGGGTTGGCAACTCTGTAAAGTGTCCGTGGGCTGGGTCTAGTCATGGCATGTATAGCTAATGTGACCGAATCATGTTGGTGTAGGGGATAAGGAGCCCGCCTGCTGCTCGGGAGGTCCTGGGTTCGAATCCCGGGGTCGGCGACCCTGACCATGGTTTTCTGTGGTTTTCCATAGGCCCCCCCAGGACAATTCCGGGGTCGCTTCCGTAAATATAGGCCACATCCGCTTCCTTCCTTCCTTCCCTATCCCTGCTCCCATCCAATGGTGGTAATCCACCCCCCTAAAGGCCGATTTCTCGAACAGTGGATCAAGTCAGTTTGAACTGAGTTTGCGTCTACACGCTGGATGCAGTTTAAACTCCCCTTCCGAGTGTGCGTATTTCTCGAGCTTAAACAAACCCTCGGTTACTATGTGAACGACAAGCCTCGGTTAGAATTGCGCCGTTGCCACATGTCGCGTCCTCCCCATTTCCCCGAACCGGTCTGAGCTTCAGCGCGAGTCTTTACTGGCTTGTAAACAAACTCTGGTCAGCAAGTCTCAAAGGTGGAGTGAGGGACATCGCATTTGAAAGTGACATTTTTTGACTAGTTGCCGACGTTACGCCGCAAAATGAATTTTTTATGACACCTCTCGGAGGCCAAAAGTATCACGCTGTGGACCCTGGATAGTGCAAATCTTTGTCTTTCTAATGATATATTTGAAACTCGGAAATCGCCATTTGTGTAATCATAATTAAGTTAATTGCACACCTCTGTTATCTCGGCCGTTTCTCATCCGAATTACTTCGCGAATGTACCAACGGAAACCAAAAATTTGCGTGATAAAATTACATAGTGCTACACTAAAAATATTAAACGTATTTCAGTATACAGACAAACAATACAAGAAATATATTTACCAAAAATCGTACAATGCCTCTCACGGGCCCCCTGGACCTGCGCGACGACCCCCTAGGGGGGCCACGACTCCCAGGTTGGGAACCCCTGAAATAGAGCAAATGCAGAGACGAGCCATCTCATTTTCAAGATGCTACCATACTCGTAAATTTTCCGCCAATTTAAGATAGCAATTAGGTTTGCGACCATATAACTTTAGGAATCATTGCCTTGCAAGGGCCGGTATTTATCACATTGGGAACTTATCCCCGCCTATGTGCGCCTCCAAGTGGCGGCATTTCTGTATATTATAGAGAGCGCGGGTAACCTCGCTCACGGAGAGCTTCTGCACTCTTCTGCTGTAACCTAAAAGAAATAGACGTGGTGTTGTCCCCAGTCCGGAGTTTCAATTACTGGACCAGTACCTGAAGTGCTGAACCCACGAGCTAGCCCACCTACTGTCGGTACCAAAGTACGGGACCTGACAACCTTTGCCCAAGGAGGTAGCTTCACCAGTATTACAAGACCAATACGTTTTTTATGGTTGACCTGTAGTGTGCTTGGAGTGAAGACGTGTGTTTGGGCTGCTTTTAATTATATGATACGGTCAAACGGACCAAGGGACGTATACAAAATACCCAACTATCCTTGTTCATGCAGGAAGTCTCGGATAAGTCGTCAAGGTTAATTTATTGAGGAGGTTTCTGATAACACCCTATACTTCCTAGAGAGATGAGAATTATATGCCGTCCACGAAAAAATCTCCCAGGCAATTATTAGAATCAGTGATCAAGACATAAGAAAGCGAAATTGACCTACTCAAAACAAAATATATTGATGGACCTTGAAAACATAAGTCGTGATACCAATGTTTGGCCTATATTCATTGTCCGCAGTCTGCCGGTAGAACTGAAAGCATATCGTACTGTACTCTCTCTGTGGAAAGATTAACCCTACTGGCATGCGGGACGCGCCAGGGGGAGTGGTGGTTGGAGGCAGCTTGGCTATGTCCACGGTCATATAAGTAAGGTCTGGTACACTCCCACCCACCCCCTGCCGGGGCGTTTTGCAGCGGGCGCTCACCTGAGAGCGCCAGGAGTCATTTCCGGGGCCACGACATAGTGGCGACCCTACCGGACTAAGGCTGAACTTTATAGGTACGAAAGGGGAGGGGCTACATTGGGGGGCCCAACATGGCCGCCGGCGGCCATGTTGGGCCCCCTTCGTACCTATAAAGTTCAGCCTTAGTCCGGTAGGGTCGCCACTATGTCGTGGCCCCCGAAATGACTCCTGGCGCTCTCAGGTGAGCGCCCGGTGCAAAATGCCTCGGCAGCTGATAACGCCAGAACGTAGTATAAGTGTCCGTGGGCTGGCTATGTCGCAAAGGCAGATTGATTTTTTGGATTTTGGAAGGGGTATGTTGTACCAACAAAACCTTACCTAAACCTAACCTTCCTTCCTTGCGGATACAGACCGCTACACCCACCGACTACTACCCTTCCGCCTCCCGCACGCCAGTAAGAGCAAGTACAGCCCTATCTGCACCCTCCTCTACTTATCAGTCACAATTCAGTTGCAGTGAAATGGAGACCATATCCCTGGAAGCCATTAGTTCACTATTGGACGGATTCAAGAGGTCTCCACCTTCCGAAGAGGTTTTTTTTGAAGTAGGTGTTATTATCTTCGTCGGACCACTATATGGGTCAATGTTTGGCCAGTAAAGTAAGTATCATGAAGCCCAGTCTCGTGAAGTGGTCTTTCGGTAGGCCAATACATTATCATACACTTGGTACCAGTTCTTGGGTTGGGAATTCACGAGTGAATTAAATGGATGAAAGTAGTTTGTGAAACTTGCAACTGATGAGCTAAGTCAGATCTGAAAGGATCAGTGCTTATGGGAGTGCTTATGGGAGTTATGGGAGTTTAAGCATGTGTTACATGAGCAAGGCTTGTTGTAGTGCCCTGAATATAGTGTGCTGCACCAGCCAGTATTTTGTGAAATTATACATGCAGCCCCTAAAGCCACATCGCCAATTTTTAAAAATTGTTGGTTGACAACACTGGCAACTTGGCAACCAACAATTATTGTAATGCAATTACCTATGCTTGCAAGCTTGAGAGCCATCCTATATATTGAGAATGATTCGCTCTACTTACCCAAGTCAAAGATTGCCAGCCTAGGCTTAGCTTCTCCCAATCGTTTCGGTCCCTTCATGTCTCTCGCCTCTAGAATGAATTATTTTAGTTGCCAATTTTTGTTGTCATTGTTGTTAACTTATTTCAGAGGTAATACGCCGCTGGGTTTAGCAACTTACTCAGTGAGTACATTGATAGACTCAGCGGCGTAATCAGTGGCTGTCATGAATGCTGAGCTCACCTTCTGGTCGACTTCTGGTCGACTTCTGGTGAGATTAACAACGATTCCGCTGCCTATAGATTACCCCGTTCAAGATAGCTACTATTCGCCTCAATCGATAACGGTTAACAATCCCTGCAACTTCGCCTGGCAACCTAATATTGTTTGTCTTCACTGCGGCAACCGCAGCTGTGTTTAGTCAGTATGTCATATGAACAACCTCTTCCGATACATTCACACAGTTTCCAACTCTTTCACCTATCCAGAACCTGCCATAAACTAACGCCCTGTTAGCAAGTAATCAACGAAAATCAATATTAAATCCATCCTATGCATTACTCCACTACAAAACGGATGCAAACGAAAGACTTTGCGGACAAACAGCATTATCTAAATTTGAAACGATCTTACAGAAATTTGCTCGTTGCCAAAATAAGTACTATTATTCAGAAACCAATAAGTTATTATCACCCAAATCCCCAACTCAATAATATTATTTGGACCCTATAGATGGGTCGGCGAACGAACGCAAGCAGATGGCCAATTTTATGACAGGTCGGAATACAGTTTGTAATGTAATTCCTGTAATAAAATTGGGCACCCGCTTGCGTTCGTTCACCGACCCATCTATAGTCCGCTCCCTTCGCTCCCGTAGATTATCTTCAAAATTGCTAATAATATTACCTAATGGTGGCATCATCTAACGGAACTAAACTCGGCAGTACCCCTCCCAACGCCGATCAATCCCATTCAACATAATAATAATTATAACCCCCTCTTTATTTGACCCAATATTGGACCATAAATTATCTCCAAATAAACAAATATGACGAAGTTATATCCTCCTGAGACCTGATGTCCAATATATTGGACATCAGCAAAAATAAAAAGGTGTCAACTGAAATTGACGCCAATTTTTCTTTGCTGATGTCCAGTATATTGGACATCAGGTCTCAGGAGGATATAGTATAATAAATTGCGTGTTAAAACCGCTCCTGGCCCGTGTTATATTCCCCATGCTTTGCTTGCTTCTCGTTCTATGAACCTAAGGAAAGTCTTATACAAAATCTGTGAATTATGTCATATGTAAGAAAAAAAATCCAATAATTGTGCCCCAGCTACAGTATAATTTCAATGAAAATATATTATTTTCTATTCCGGAGATAAAAACAATCCGGAAAATTACAGATCGATTTCTTTATTCAACAATACTGTTCTCCCGATTATCCGGGCTAAAGACTGCATGGCTATTGCCGGATAATCGGAAAACGGTCCTGGACACCGTCAAAAAAATGGGCTTTTCAAGGTTTTAAATGAAGACCACGGGGGAAGAACGATCAAAGTCCACTTTTTGTCAAAAACGGTTTACATATCTCGGAAGATACTTTCACCAGTGTAGAATATGTTGGTTTGGACGTGGTTGGGGAGTAATGATCATAGGTCACAATGGAAGGCCCCGAAAATGGGATTTACAGTGAAGCCATATGGGCATTGGACATTTAAAATTATTGGACTAGGAAAACCCTCGCTCCGCTCGCATTTTCCTAGGGCGCCGGCCTAGGAAACCACTCACTTCGCTCGCTTTTTTCTAGGCCTGCGGCCTGCGGTGTAGGCCATGATCTTAATGATGCTCATCCATCAGCATAGGAATTCGAAGTAGTTTTGTTTGATATACTTGAACAAGAATAAGAGGGGGAACGAAGGAATAAAATACGGTGCCGTAGATTGTTATTACAGGCGAATATAAGACAAGTGAATGGAACGAGCGAATACCGATATAACCACGATAAAATTTCGAGAGGTAGCGTGGTTATCTCGGTATTCTCCCGTTTTATTCACTTGTCTTATCTCCACAAAAACCACAATTTACCAAACCCCCGCACCCTCCCCCTGCCCACTTGCACTTTGACATTACCATCCACCTTCCCTTCGATGAATTTTTTTCCAATAAATAATTATACGGAGGCGTTTACGCACCGTACGTAGACTTACAGTTAGTAGAGAGTTTCAGTGGGCCTTATCGTATGTCACGCAACAAAACTCCGTGGGCCCCGAAGAAGCATAACCGAAGCGGTGATTGGTCCGGCGGTCCCTCCCGCTATCGTCCACCCACTCCCTACGTTGCGTATCCCGATACGGGTGGGGTGATAGCGTTAGACGATACCCGTGCCGCTAACCGAAACCATTCCACTGACTACGACCTTAACCTAGCCCAGGCGGAGTGCGCGTCGCCGCGTGTGGGTGCGCAAGGGTTGGTAGCGTGCAAGGGTTGGTAGCGTTCTAGCTCACCTGACACCTGAACTGAAACGCTCCTACCGTGTCAAACGATACGCTTTCAGGCGGGGCGGAGTTACGATGCGTTCGTCTTTCGTTGCGTGTCGGAAAACGGATCCCCTGAAACTCTCTAGTATCTCAATCAAACTTGCACAATCTGGCAGATACCTGAATGACATCTCAGGCTTCACCTGCCATACATGTGCATTTAGAAGACTGCAATGTCGGAGCCCATGATGAGTTCTGGAACCAGGAGTTAGATTGTCCAGTAAGTAAGTCTCATGAAGCCCAGTCTCCTGCAGTGTTCTTTCGGTAGGCCAATACATTATCATACACTTGCAGGGTACCGGTACCAGTTCTTGGCTTGGGAATTCATGAGTGAATTAAATGGATGAAAGTAGTTTGTGAAACTTGCAACTGATGAGCTAAGTCAGATCTGAAAGGCTCAGTACTTATGGGAGTGATAGCTTTTAGCACGTGTTACATGATCAAGACCTGTTGTTGTGCCCTGAATGTAGTGCTGCACCAGCCAGTATTTTGTGAAATTATACATGCAGGCCCTAAAGCCACATAGGCAATTTTGTTAAATTATTGTTGGTTGACAACACTGGCAACTTGGCAACCAACAATTGTAATGCAATTACCTATGCGTGCAAACTTGGAACCATCCTATATAGAGAATGATTCGCACTACTTACCCAAGTCAAAGATTGCTAGCCTAGGCTTAGCTTCTCCCAATCGTTTCGGTCCTTTCATGGCTCTCGCCTCTAGAATGATGAATAATTATTTTAGTTGCCAATTTTAGTTGTCATTGTTGTTAACTTATTTCACAGGTAATACGCCGCTGGGTTTAGCAACTTACTCAATGAGTACATTGCTAGACTCAGTGGCGTAATCAGTGGCTGTCATGAATGCTGAGCTCACCTTCTAGTCGAATTCTGGTGAGGTTAACAACGCTTCTTCTGCCTATAGATTACCCCGTTCAAGATAGCTACTACTCGCCTCAATCGATAACGGTTAACAATCCCTGCAACTTCGCCTGGCAACCTAATATTGTTTGTCTTCACTGCGGCAACCGCTGTGTTTAGTCAGTATGACTGTCATGTGCACAAGTTCTTCCGATACAGTCACACAGTTTCCTACTCTTTCACCTATCCAGAACTTGCCATAAACTAACGGTCTGTTAGCAAGTAATCAACAAAAATCAATATTAAATCCATCCTACGCAGTACTCCACTAAAAAGGATCCAAACGCAAGACTTTGAGGACAAACGAATGGTGATATGCAAAAGGTTGGAAGTGCCATCTGCCTCGTTTATCACTTTCCTGGTGTTTTGAGTTCAGCGGGCCATTCTGCGCAGAATTGTACTAGTTTCACTTGCTAGATGAAAGAGGAAGCATTGATTTGGGACTGCTTTCTTCTGCAATCTTCTTCTAATATACAGGGTGTATCTGAACTCAGTGCCCCGACGTATATGACTGCCTTCCTAGCCACCAGAGGATCGATTTAAGTATAGGAATCGTTATGTTTGGCCGCCGCATTACGGAGATACACTCTTTAGCGATTTTTGCCTAATCGCTCCTTCTGACTATTAAATAGAATTTTCTGGTGTAACTAGCCAAAGAGGCCTTACCACCTGTGGGCAACAAACCACCAAAGTCCGGCCCCCAGACCTTCCAGAGCCTTCTGACTGGGGGAGGGTTCGATGGGTGGCCTAACTGACAGGATATTTTGTACTACACTACATGTTTGCGGCCAATTATCTCCGTAATGCGGCGGGCAAACACAATGACTCTTATACTTAAATCGATCCTCTGATGGCTAGGAAGGCAGTCATATACGTCGGGGCACTGAGTTCAGATACACCCTGTATATAAAGCCCCAATCCGAGGAGGAGGAGAATGGAAAAGATTTCGAACTTCCCGGCATCGCACAGACCTCGGAGTTACACCGTTGGATTCCTTGCCACAGGTTTACCGATGCCGAAAATCCCCATAATCGCAAAATTCCCAGCCGTTTTGTATATGTCCAAAAGTTGACTTTTGCACGTGCCACCTGGCCCATCTGCTCGTCATTAAGCCGCCGGAGAACAATAGCGGCTCCCCTTCCACCCGCCGCTTACATGTGGATCCACTCTAATCTCACCTTAGCAGTGCCTTTTTCACCATCCGTCAGCTAGGGCGCATTCTCTTATGCCACACCTTTAACGAGGACAACACGGGTTCTGTAAACGCATGCCACCCCGTCCGACCAAATTTGGCGTAAAAAGACTTGCTCTGTTCGCATCGGAGAGTGGGGTAAGTGTAGGGCGGCCGGGTGCACCTGCACCGGGCCTCGGGGAGTTACGGAGACCGAGGAGGACCTGTGTGGGACCGGACGAATTCGGGCCGAAGGCGCGCAAGTGGGGCGCAGCCCCATAGGGGTGTGTGTGTG
>KZ539792.1:1038-12878 GCA_000934665.2 Catajapyx aquilonaris
CCCCCCCCCCCCTACACTAGTCCCAAAAAAGCTGAAAAAAAGTATGGTTCCCAAGGCGATTGCGTGCCCCTCGCTTATTAACTCCTCTTGCAACCACTCACGCGCAGACTTTGTATTGATTACGCCAGCAGTCCCCCCTTTGAGATGGACCCACAGCCTGCTTTGTTTCGGAACTTTCTTTTTTCTCCAACTTCCTTTCCCTCCCCAACCATTCCTTATTCCTCTAACCCCTCTATCCAGGTCTATTCCACACGCCTTAATTACCAGAACGAGATGGAAGGTGGACCCCTACTGCCTTTGTTCCCATTCTTGGTTTGAGATTACCACGCCTGCCTACCCCCTCCTCCTCCACCCCACCCTCTATAGCTGTGTAAGTGCAGATCGAAAATTGATTCTAGCCCACAGGCCACATTTCGCGCGAGGGGGAATGCAAGATTTAATAGGTCTTCTCCCCCACCCTGTATCAAGTTTGTTCTATTTTTTTTTTACAAACTGGACGAGACAAAGCTCAACAAGCGTGGCTAGAGATATCTATTATTTAGCTAGATTAGGATCATGGGAGGATTAGGTAAACGCGATCAAAAGAGAGAGAAAAAGATCTGTGGTTCGATGTTTGTTTTTGTTGCCGAAGCGTCTTTATTTAATGACTAAGAAGTCCTTGCTCGTGGAAGCTTAGGTAGGGGAACTTACATTTTCTGATGGTGTTAATTATGTATTTGAATGTGGTCACGAACCTACTTGTAGTGCTGGTAGAGGTGAGGGCCCAAGATTGGCCGGACACGGCAGGTACACGGTCTAATGTGTGTTCAGGTGGTCATTGATTACCCTGAACTGGTGGAAGATATGTAAGGTATTTTTCTTCAATTATCTTTGGAAAGTTCAGACTGACGTCAGCATTGTGGTCATTAATTAGCAATGGCAATAAAGCCAGTCCTATATTTAAAACTGTGGATTACAATATTTTCAGTTTTGGCAATTCAATTATAAGTTGGTACATCCACAATATGCACATTCTAAATCCTTTTTTTCACCATTTCAGGAGGAAGTAGTTACTAATTGTGGCAAGTAATTTAGGTTTTGAATTTTCATACATCTTTTGATAAAATTCCAATTTCTAGAGTTTCTCTCAAATTCTGATAAATGCGAAGTTCATCTGTATCGCTTCCCTAAGTAATGTTTGCCAAAATATTATTGCAATAAAAATTTCAATTTCTCCTATATGTTGACAAAATCACCCATAAAAAAGATAGGACAAATGCCTCATTGCTTCAAGACAAGCACTGAATTCCTATACCGCAAGCCTCTGCAGATGATCAACCAAAAACTGCGGTATAACCAGCTGCCGTGTCAAAAAGGCCAGCTGAATAAACAAACGGTGTAAACGAGATTAAGTGACATGTGGCATTAGAGTGTGCGCCGCTGTCAAAAACTGGCATCCAAGCTAGTGACAAAAACGTCAAGTTACAACCCCAAAAAATCCCCAGCCTTGACCCGCATTTCAGTTTCGATTTACGTCTCTTCAAAAGCTCTGTAATTGGCACCCGTGTCAGAAGGCGCAAACTTCCTTCTTCTCTCCAAGCATCTTGGCTTCATTTGAAAAGAAGCACCTCTGAATAAGCCCACCAGGTTGGTAGAAAAACCTTTCTATTCTCTCTCTCTCTCTCTCTCTCTCTCTCTCTCTCTCTCTCTCTCTCTCTCTCCCTCATATCTCGTAAATTTCATTTCTGTGCTGGGGAGAGAAGAAGCATCTCGAAATTCTGCTCAAATGTGTAAGATTTCATTCTCTTCTGCAGCCTGGTTGCATTCCTTGGAAATAGTTGCTGCTGCTGCACAGGGTGCGACCTCGTCTGGCTTTTGTCTCCAGCAAAGGCTCGGCTTTCACACCCAAAACTTGTGCCACCTCTGACTAGAACTGTTCCAGACCGGTCCCAACAATGCGCTTATTCCACCTGGTTTCCACATTACAACAGGTCGCCTTCAAAACCGTCAGCACTCGAATCGATTGCATCAAAGGCTCCCGCCGCCAACACTCGACTATAAGATAAGATTATTGCGTACGCCACTTAAAACGCGACACCCTATTGTCCTAGTGTCACACCAAGCAACGTCGCCTAATTATGCACAGAAATATCGTTAACTGATGTCCACTCTGCTGGTATTTTATCAGGTGAACCCCTGTGGACAGCTCCTCCTCCTCCTTATTCAGCACCTCCCTTCCTTTTGTCCTTCGCATCGGGCTTTGTTGGTGGGCTCCGTTTAATTAGCTTGTAAATCATGGGCAATTGACACCCAGTAGAAGTTACGTGGTGGGAGTGGAAAATAGCGGAGGCTTGGAAGGGCGGACATGAGATTTGAGGTGGCCACACTGTGCGTGCGTGTAATTAAGGCCTGCATGCGTGCACATGCGATGATGATGACATGTACAGGTCCGGCTCGAAGAGTGTTCCGTCGCTGTCATTTCTCTCAAAATTGTGAGATCAGATCACCCTAGGTTATCCTAGAGGTCACTCAGGTCCAATAATACACAGATTGCCAACAACATGTTTATTAGACTATAGCCTCGTCTCCGGCTCTCTCACGACTGACTACGTCCCCTCCATCCGAGTCCGCCACACAATACCTCGCCATCTCTTGGCAAACCTGACAACTGGCAATTAACCCCATCTTGTGGACCCAAATGAATTTAGCACTTTCTGAACCTAATTTTCTTAGCTCCCCCTATATGTTGGCGTTAACATAAATTGAGTGGACCGCGACCAGCCATTTTTGTCTCCATCGACCAGGGTGAGGTTACATCTCCCCAGCGACTGCTGCTTGATTTATTGCGACGTAGGGAAGATGTAAATCTTGAGCGATATTGATTATACTGCATCCGCTGACAACGTCCTATGCATCTAATTTGGGCTTAAAAAGGGGCGAAGCACTTAATTGGAGAGTTGCTTCTTTCGCGAGGTTTCGTTGCAATTCAAATTTGGATCAGATTGACTCAAATTGCCCTAAGGACTTGCAGTCAGGCTGCACCGGACTCGAAACATCCCGTTAGTTCCAATCCTCCTATTGCCATTTGTGCTATTTGGTTGCCCTGGAGATAGGACCAAGTTTTTTTTTTTTTTTTTTTTGGAGTCGCCTGAATGGATCACACCTTCGCTACGGCATTAACATGTTATCCCATTATTCGAGTATTATTCCAGTAATGATACGGGCACGAACCGTATTGGGCCAATTATAAAAGGCAGTCTGCCATTTTATTACGTTGCATGCAGAATTGGCGAATTTTCCTGGAATGGTGTAGTCCTTATTAAACACGCAATCTCTCAAGGCTTCTACGTATCGTCTCCATGTCTTTCCCCCAGCCGACATTATTACCCCCGGTGTTATTTAGATCCTGTAATTACAAGGCATGTGACGGTATATAATCTCATCGCACAAACCCGGAAAGAAGGTGAGGCCAACTACATTACGCAATCCTGGTCAAACAACACGCATCCACCACTTCCAACCACTTTATATGTCTGTTGAAATTTATTATCAAACCCCCNCCCCCCCCATAAGATATGTGCGTTCCAAAAAGAAAATAAATAGCGCTCGTGTTTCAACCGTATAAATTACTTCAACCGGCATGAATAGGCCAAAATGTGTTCAAATATAGCAAATGTGGACTATCTTCCGAAATGGTTTGAAATGTGAGGAATGAGCAGAGAGGGCGCAGGAGTCGATCAGAGTGGCCCAGCTGACATCCTTCCCATTCGCAGGAGGGTATGATGGGCCTAAGAGAGGATAGGAAAGAATCCTTCGATTAGGGCTCCTGTACCGTTAGCCAGACATAGCATCAAAGCCAGTTGCCT
The DNA here is from genome assembly GCA_000934665.2 of Catajapyx aquilonaris. Taxonomy (NCBI): domain Eukaryota; kingdom Metazoa; phylum Arthropoda; class Diplura; order Dicellurata; family Japygidae; genus Catajapyx; species Catajapyx aquilonaris. The sequence continues at coordinate 4,884 of KZ539792.1, forward strand.
ATTTCGCATCCTGCCCGTTTTATCTCAAGAGGAAGTCTCTGGCTCCAGAAAAGGGAGCCATTTGTGCCTTCATCAGCAGTTATGCGATTTCGCACTCGGCTGACTAGTATACACGAGATATGGGAGAAAGGGAGGATTACAGGCGCCCTAAGAAGATTCCAGGGCCCACCCCTGGAACTGGCTCTATGGGCTATTAGTGGGGCTGCCGGAGAGAAACTACACCCGCTTCTTTTTTCCTCACTTTTCAGCCCAGGAAAATTCCCTTTTATATGATCACTTTCGCTTCAAAGCAATCCGCCAGCCAAACGCGTATCTCCTTTAAACCCACATGTCAATAATATTGGGCTTCATTTAAACAACGCAGAAAATTAAGGTTGTTCTTTTTGGAATTTAATTCACGGGCTAATTATTCCCATTCGTGTTTGATAAAGAACAATCCCATAATGAATAACACTGTAACGTTCTGCGCCGCGGTAATTAATCTCTGAAATCATCGCATGGCAATTTGTTCATTTTTTGGGGGGGTTGTGCATATACAGTGGTCACAATCAGTATTGCTTCCGTGTCGGCTATTGGGATTATTAAAATTTATTACTATTGCCCTGTGTTGATGCGGTCATTTCAGGATGCCTTACGGTGTTCGAGTTCATTTACACTGAAGCAAATGTATGTACTTGCAACGGTTCGCAAATATTAAAAGCGAATCACGTTATGACACTGCTGAGTTAATTATGAATACTCGGCGGGATTAAATTATATTCTGCTAAACCCGTCCCATTAAGGTTAAGCTTATTACTTTTGGATGTGTAAATGTGCCCCCCCAAATATTAAAATCCCAGGATATATGTAGCTTTTCGCCTGATTTGTACATCACACCCCTAACGGCTAAAGCATGGAACCGTTCACGTTTAATTTCCGTTGTGAGTGGCACAAATATTCAAATAGAAAGCCAGGGTCAGCCATATTTATGGGCTTTCATCTAGTTGAGTGCCTGCAACGCCAACACTGCCACAGATCCGACATCAGTTCGTTACTTTGTGCCAAGTTCACATAAGTAACCAATATACTCATTTCATGAGCAACTGATTAAAACACTACTTAAAATTAAACTTACAATGTGATTAATGACACCCGCAGAATAACAGTAATCCAAAAGTGGATAGCACCTCTGATGTCTCGAGTTCGATTCCCAAATCGGACGGAGATTTTTCTCATTATTCTCTGCGTATCCGCATCGGTTTTCTCGGGGTTATACTCGAAAATTAAAATAGGTCCCAATCCCACTGCAGTATATAAATTCAAAAGTACCGTACCTGGAAACAAATTGGTATGCAAGTGAATCTTTAAATATTGCACAGAACTGATGGAAGAGGCGCTGTGGCGTAACTGTAACGCCGTCCGCCACCGACACACATGGATTGGGCCCCAGCCCCACCGCATTTTCTGGAGTGCATTTCTTCAAATGTGCCTCTGGGCGGAACTTCAATATAACCCCCCTCGTGAATGCACAAAAAGGTCCACATCGACGACTTTGATTGCACCGTTGCACCCCTCTCCTCCTAATGGCCCTTACCCTTAGCCCTTTGGTGCCGAGGCTACAAGACATCTGAACGGGTATCCCCATAAGTAACATCAGATTCAGCACACAGTCTGTTGAATTTCTCTAGATGCAAAAGAAAAGAGTTTGGACGTGTGGGCTTGCACCATCGCATCGGCTCTAGGGTTCAAATATGGCGGACGACCGTTACAGGCATGGTTTTTGTGGTCAGGCCTAGTCCTATTACCCATCCAATTAAATGTTGGAATCATCTTCGTAAAAAGTACGTCACCTAATTTTCTATTAATCCTCCAATTTAGAAACTATTAGTGGCTGAACTTTGTATAATTTTTAACGAGAACTGCCCAATTTCCGAAGTGGGCGGATCCCGTGACAGATGGCCAGGCCCCTGCACCCCCAGTTCGACCCTTGCCTGTATTGTACTGCAGTGTTCGTGCGTCAATTTATCTGACTCTCTAACAAGATGCTTCTCTATATACCTTCCTTTCCCCCCACACAATGCACAATGGATGAGTCCCCAATAGTATGCGCTGCAAGGCACAAAATTGGCGCGTCAACACAATGATAGACCAATGGCATTATTTTCTTTTAAAAAACCACCTACAAGTTGTAACTATTGGAATTCACCAATATTAGCGCGAATTGATGTTTTAACTGACCCTGCTGCGTTGGAGAACCTGAGAATGCAGGTAATCCCACGGGTGACAAAAATATTGGCACATGCAAAATATTCAACTCATTTGTGGGTCATTTTCATTTTTTTTGCGCAAATCCAGATATTTGTTTGTGAAATATGAAACCTAAACGTCATAGTTTTTACTTATACCACATGATTTGGAATCATCTGTAGTATTTTAATCCCATGTTGGACATGATATGGTCGGAGAAGTTTAATTGATATTACATTTAACAGTGGATAGTGGCTTCCTTTGTCACTTCTGTTACCATCGTGTGGATGTTTTTTTAAACCACTGTGTACGTAATCTTGGAAGTTGTAATGCTCCCATACAGCGGAGAGCACCACTCTCGTGAGAGTATTATTTTTTATTTACAGGAAACATGAAATTCGGCTCAATTGTTGTGGATAGGAATGGCTGGTAACGAGAATGATTAAAATTTCACAAGGTTTCACTTACGACTCAGAGTTATGAAGCTCATGCACATAGGTGTAATATTTTTAAATATGTAAGGCATCTGGGAGGCTTTCACTTACTATACTTTAATTAACAGTACCTCATACCACTCTAATGCTATGGTAAAGACTCACCTGGGTAACAGATGTGACATTTAGTAACAGATGTGACAACTCCTCATTTCAAGAAATTATGAATATGATATGGCACCATTAATGAGAGCAATGTGATTATGATCTAAATACAATTGAAGGGCTCCATGGAAGAAGGGGGTAAGTAGATGGGAATTCTCATCTAGTTACCGCCTTCTTCCATGGAGCCCTTCAATTATAGGCTGAACAGCCTAACTTCTATTTGATGTCATAGTGACATAGTATCTGCTGTTGGGAAACCATACTCACACGCACGACCCACGACTTTGGCGTATTATTAAGCACCATAACATCCATCACAACCATAGCTGTTGCTTATTGTTGGTGACAATAATAGGCAACAGTCATGGGTACTTACGAATATGCGGCTGCGATGATGAAATCAAACAGATGTTAGGCTGTTCTGCCTTATAGCATAATAGGTGTCATCAAAGCCCGTCACATATGTTACTCTATGGTAGGTAACATACGTGACAGTAACAGACAGTGACAAATTGAATGTAGTAATTTTTTCCTCGCAGGCTATTTCTTTTTATGAAAAGTTATTAGTACCTGAAGAGGTGGGACCTTAGTATGCAACAAGCTCAATTCAGCTTTGACAATTACATGCAGTGAAATAGGATTTAAGAAGGTAACATACGTGACAGGCAGAAAAAATACGCAGCAACCTTGAGAGAAAACAGGGCCCGCCTCCTCCTCCTTGTCCAGCACTCATCTTCCAACTGACAAATGATTCCATCGTGACTGAATCTATGCTACACTTGGGCATTTTACTGCCCTATTTTGAGCTATTTCACAAGTTCCTACAAGGGTGCCAGTCAGATGGTAACAGAGTGTGACGGTGTCACGCTTCACATGCTTAAATCATTTGTAAAATTTAGTTATATGTTAAATGACAATGATATGTATAAACTTTGGAGTATCCAATGATAACAAGCGTAAAAAAAATTGGGGTCAAAAATCCGGGTACTGACACAGCTGTATGAAATTCACAAAGGAATAATCTTGCTATCGGCTTCACCTCATTTCCATACACTTTTCATCATTTTTTATTTAGTTACTTATGACTGAATGTATTCAAATCCATGGTTTTGATATCAAATGAACACACTTAAATGTCTCTTTCACGTAAATGAAAAATGACTTGCAGGATTGGTCACAGTTATTAATATTATTTTTTTCCTACATTGACACAGCAAATGCGCAAAAAAAAAATGAAAATGACCCTTGTATCCGTTGACACCTACGACTGCAGGAGCTCTCTACATTGGTGGTACTGCACTTTTCCATCCCGCCACCCACACCATGACCGATCCACTCTTTCTCATCACTCATGGTCGTAGCTCGTAGGGGTAGTCTGTTTTCAGGTCTCCAAAACCCTGCGATACTCACTCTGAAATGTCGCCTATAGGAGTAACAAGATTCCGTACCATAAATTGACGGAATTTTGGGATAATCACTATGGGTCCGCTGCAAATTAACACTTCTGAGTCACCTGAACACAAATCCAATTTCGTTCACTTTATGGACAGGTGCATTAAGTTGTCAAATTAATGTACATATAAGGCAGATACAGTTAACCTAAATGGCCTAATTGCACAGGTCTGCAAAATGTAATTATCGAAAGTGATTTTAATTGCTAATAGTTATTTTCATTTGCAGTCAGGAACAAAATGAACAAATTGCGTAGAATGTTTCCAATCTTTACATTAAATAATTGAAATGCTGGTTTAAATAAAATAGAACAAATTATACATTTTATTCATTTAAACAAATTGTTTTGAATTTCATATGAAAAGATTAAGGAAATTTAATATGTAACACAGCTCTTACACACGGTATAACCGATGTAAAGAAAACAGCAATATACTACATTTTCACTGACCTACATAATATAACTTCTCCAGTTTGCGTCACTTCTTCGTTTTTTTCCATCCGTGTTCTATTATAGCTGCTTTCTGACCTTATATTATCAAATAAAATAGCTGTTTTCCTTTACACATAGATTTTATACCATCAGAAAATATTACATTGTAACAAATATTATCACTAAAATGAAATACTTATATTTACGTATGATTCTGCGAAAAATATTTTATAATCTACGTTGATTGACAGGTAAAATTTGTTTGGTTAAAAACACTGTCGTGTGATGAAGAAACATGTTTTTCATTTTTGAATTCAGTGCCCAAATATATCGTGATTATGAAAATCACATGAAATAATGATTATTAAAACAATATTACTTCAATGCATGTTCCGTGGGTGCTTGTTTTATCACATACCGGTACCTGGAATAATAAACGGGCAGCTCACTGGGTACATGACGAGTAATTCGGTAGGCTAAGAAGAAAGTTTAGTCGCTTCTGAACCGACAGTATCAAACTTTATTAAGTCTATAGTCGGTCTGAAAACAATAAGTAGATTACTGCAGAGACAAGAATGCTGCTATCGGACCAAACAGTTGCGCATATTGGAGTCAGGAATTTCATTATGATTTGGGTTTCATACTGAATTAATACTTGGTGTTATACAAGTACTAATAACCTTCTCACCGGTATATGAGTCACTCGACTTCTTGCGCGCTCACTGATATATAATTGTCGTGTTGACTATACAGTTGGCACTACTAAATATGGACACTATTAATCGATAATATGTGCACCTATTAATGAGAACATTTTTAGTACGCTGATAATGTTTGGTTATGTAACTGATACGTTATTAGTGGTAAATTACCGATCAAAGTGATTTCAAAATGTTACCAAAGCGGTACTCGCAGCACCATCTGTGTAGCATTCTAGCAACTATGCGAGAATGAAGAGCAGATCAGCAGAGTTGAAGCCCAGGTGCCATCTTCCGTGACCAACGAGTTCTTTTACATCGATATACGTGGCTGCTCGTGGCTGTCATATATTTATTCAGCGCAAATGATTGTCAGCATCTATTTTAGTAGTGCCGTGCCAAAATGCGGCAATGATTGGCTGATGAGCTGACAGGTCGCAATCTGAATGTTTCACGGAGATCCAGCCTACTTATTGAAATCCCGTTTACTACCACGTGTTCCATCCCCATTGACACATCAACATTCAGTGAATGTTCAGTTAACGTTCTATGCTGAACATTCGAACGTTCAGTGAATGTTCAAGGGAACATCAAGTGAATGTTGATGATGTCTCATTTTGAAACGTTCACTGCACATTTGTTATCAACATCCACTGACTGTTCTGTGCACATACTCTGAATGTTCACTGAATGTTCTGTGCACATACTCTGAATGTTCACTGACTGTTCTGTGCACATACTCTGAACGTTCACTGANAAACATGTGGATATGACTTTTATTAATCACATAAGAACATGGATATGGATCCTAGGAAGCCTCTTGAGCACATTGTCACTGCTGACCACAATAGTTCACTGCAGTCCGCAGTCACTGGTGAATGAAGCCTTCAGTGCCTTGTGCAACACAGGACATTGTCAGTGCTTGTTCCTACTATACGCTGTCCTGTTCCTCATTCCCTACCCCATTGACACACGAACGTTCAGTGGACGTTCGTGAATGTGCAGGGAATGTGATGTATGTTCTGTACATTCAGTGAACGTTCCGTGAATGTTCGTAGAGGGACATACATGGAATGCTTTATTTGAATGTTCTGTGAACGTTCAGTGAATGTTCCCCATTGACACACCAACATGAAGTGGACGTTCGTGAATGTGCAGGGAATGATCTGAATGTTCCGTATGTTCAGGGAATGTTCCGTGAATGTTCGTAGAGGGACATACATGGAATGATTTATTTGAATGTTCTGTGAACGTTCAGTGAATGTTCCCCATTGACACACCAACATGAAGTGGACGTTCGTGAATGTGCAGGGAAGGTAATGTATGTTCTGTACATTCAGTGAACGTTCCATGAATGTTCGTAGAGGGACATACTACATGGAATGATTTATTTGAATGTTCTGTGAACGTTCAGTGAATGTATACCCCATTGACTCACCAACATGAAGGGGACGTTCGTGAATGTGCGGGGAATGATCTGAATGTTTCGTATGTTCAGGGAATGTTCCGTGAATGTTCATCTCTGGACATACATAGAATGCTCTATTGGAATGTTCATTGAACGTTACGTGAACATTTCCTCGCGCGCGAGCGCCGCGCCACCTGTCGGCACTTCGATACACTATATAGTGTATCCAAGCGCCGACAGGTGGCTACACTTATTGGGCAGTTGTCACGCAGTTGTCATCCATCCGCCATAACCGCCATTAGGCCTCTGCCCATCAGCCGTATGCGGTCCCCCAGCTTTATCGGCAACCCCTAATTTGGTCGGACTCGGCGGTAGTTGGACGACACGGACGACACCCATGCAGACGAGCGAGTCGCCTGCTGGTGAAACTGAGAGGTGACGTTCACACTTTGTCTGCCATGACAGTATATAAAATATATGTATCTCTTATATGACACCATTTTCTTATTCCTCAAGGATAGAGAAAGCTCGTCTAGGGAATGAGGAACAGGACAGCGTGTAGTAGGAACAAGCAGTGACAATGTCCTGTGTTGCACTGAAGGCTTCATTCACCAGTGACTGCGGACTGCAGTGAACTCTTGTGGTCAGCAGTGACAATGTGCTCAAGAGGCTTCCTAGGATCCACATCCATGTTCTTATGTGATTAATAAAAGTCATATCCACATGTTTCATAATGCAGTATGTGTATGCTTTAATCACCTGCAAGTATCCCGTATCTTAAAACATTCACTGAACATTCAGTGAACATTCAGGGTATGTGCACATTTCATTCAGTTAACATTCAGAGTATGTGCACAGAACAGTCAGTGAACATTCAGAGTATGTGCACAGAACATTCAGTGAACATTCAGAGTATGTGCACAGAACAGTCAGTGGATGTTGATAACAAATGTGCAGTGAACATTTCAAAATGAGACATCATCAACATTCACTTGATGTTCCCTTGAACATTCACTGAACGTTCGAATGTTCAGCATGAAACGTTAACTGAACATTCACTGAATGTTGATGTGTCAATGGGGTAGACGAGCTTTCTCTATCCTTGAGGAATAAGAAAATGGTGTCACATAAGAGATACATATATTTTATATACTGTCATGGCAGACAAAGTGTGAACGT